>JAULBU010033853.1:0-15936 GCA_032358235.1 Odonthalia washingtoniensis
CGATGAAGGATAGAACTTTCTCAGCCATGTTACTTGCTGCATCTCTCTTGTTGGTTACCTGGTGGTAGTAAACCGTTGCATATCGAAGCTTCACCAGGAGTTGATTCTGGTAAATTTTGTATATCATTTAGTAGTAGTGAACGATGTAGTACATCTGTGTCATCAATGCCGTCGGATATATTAGGCGGAGATATGAGATCTGGAGGGAGTATTGAGATTGGATGTACGGACTGTTGATTGGAATGTGATTGTGTATGGAAGGGTGTTGTTCTAGATATTGTTGAATTATGTGATACGGAATACATACAAGAATGATTATGTAGTTTCATATTTACCTCGATATGGAATGTTTTTCGACAGCCTGTGTTTGAAAAATGAAAAGTAGGCATTGCTGAATTCTGTGACGAAGCCCGTTAACTAACTTGAAGGATTAAAGAATGTTATAAATGTTTAAAGTAGTAGCAGTATCCTCACCGATTATATATGTGAGACTGTCTGGATCGAATTACGCATTAGTACAGGGATTATTTCATTCAACATAAATACGTGCGAAATGTAATACGAATCATGTGGAATGAATTCTATTATGTAACGACTATGTAAAGTCTGTTCAGCGATCATTTACTCTAAAAATAATCAACAATGTTCCTCGACAAGGGGTAAGGACGGGAATGAGTACGGTAAGTGATTGTATTCGTTTCCTTTCTTGAAATAATGATAGGAACCTTTGCAAGGAAGGAAATGAAAAAGGTCTCTGAGGTTGCGAACATTACTTATTGATACGTTTAATCTGATTTCGGTTTACCGCCAACAATAAATCGGCAAAACAGTAAATTCTACTGTACTGTAGCTTCCTGAGCAAGCAACGGAAGCAAATATTTTTTACTGTAAACAAAATTTCCAACTGGAAACAAAATAAATCCCAAACATTGACATTCAATTTTTGAGAATTTGTTTACTCAACATTGAGATCTAAATGTTTGGGATTTTTTTAGTTTCCAGTTGGAAATTTAGTTTCCAGTAAAAAGTCTTGTTGGTGCAATTGTGGCAACTCCGCATAGTACTAGTTTTGAATATATGTAATATGTGCTATTAATGCCATGCATAGCACATATCAGTGATGTAGTATATGTTACGTGAAAAAGAACATATTATGTACGATAAATATAGTACATAGATTATGTCATACAACAAATACTGTCATGGTGATGATAATATAAGAAGAAGTATTTAATATATGTACCATCATCATGATGGTAGCTTATGCAGTATGGTACTTCATATCATATGATTGTATATATATTTATATGATATGTCATCATAACATGTAATATTATATAGAATATGACATGGAATATGCAATGGGAATATACTATATATATATATATATATATATTTCTATATATACATAGAAGTACTTGAAGTATGTGCATGTAAACTATATACATACATTACTATATGCAGTATAATTTAACTTGTAATCGATACTATCACATCATATTGAGTACATACTTGAAGTATGTAGATTTGTACAGTGTACATATATAGGATTAAGTACTTGGCAAAACCTAAATATAAGTATAGATATATATGTTGCCCATTGCACATTGGAAAATGGCATTGTAGTCATGAAAACAATTTAATGCATAGAATGGAAAATGCACCGGAATACAGTGAATACAGTGCATACAATGTAAGCATATTGTACAAAATACTTACAGTATACATCATTGCCGTATTCGTTGTAGCTTACAGTTATTATGAGCCTCTTGTTTCGTTGTATGAACTCCACCGTGAGACGTAGTACAACGATTTATCTTTATATATAATTACCCTCACTTCTTTGAACCGACACAAAAAACAATAAAAACAACACTATTGAAACAGCAATCGGAAATTTTCCCCCAACAGGGGCAAAAGATCTACGAGAACCACCACCCAGTTTGTCAGATGATGATACTATTGACAAAAATATGGAGGTGAGTGCTATTGTGGATGAGGTATTCTCGCTCAGTCAAACTGTTGGAGACAATGGATGTAATCAACTATTATCAGTATTTGGAAAACATATTGGAAAAGTGGAACAGTTTATTAATTTGTATAAAAATATGGATGAGATTCGCGACAATCATTGTCTGAAACGCCGAACGAACAATAAACTATTGAGAAAGGGGTTCAAGGGAGAGAAGCAGTTGTCAGCGAAAGAAATAATTACGAAGTTTATTGGAGGGATCCCATAGATGTGTTGCGCTGTAAAATTAAAAACGTTCGCAGAGACGAGTTGTACACGAAACCTCCTGACATGTTACAATTCGCAGTAACGCTGTGAACTCAGATCTGGGTGTGAAAGCGGCAGCAAAGGCTGAAGGAATAGTTAAGATGTCGAAGTCAAATGTTTCCTGGTGTACGCTTGATGTTGATAGAGAACAGTCTTTCATTGATTTGTTGAAAATATGCAACGATAAATCACAGACATCACTGAAGACATCATCCCTAAAATTTTATCCACTTCATGTAACTCTTTTAAATTTCAAGGAAGAGTGGAAACGAAGAGTTATTTCATCTGGAGACTAAATAATTGGTTATTTTACGGAGCAGTTCACAAAGTCAGGCCAAATTGCAAAAGAAAGCACTAAAATAAACAGGCAAGAGATACTATTAGCATTACATGAGAGTATTGAATATATATTCCAACCACTGATAAAAGTGTCCATGGAAAGGGTAACGTTTGAGACAGCAGATTATAAAAAAGTTCGTGGTAACTTGATGCTGTCATCGTATGTGGTGGACATTTCTGATGCCGAAGATATTCTCAGTATAAAGCGAAACACAAACACAAATATTCCATGCCACTTGGAAAGGAAAGTCTGAGTTATGTTATGGAAGAAGTCGAAAGGTCTGTAGCTGTCAGTATTCAAATGTTAGAATGTATGAATTGCGGAAATGAAGATGTTTCGAACGATTTGAAACAGCTTTCTATGATACCAGTACTACCTGTGCTTTCAAAGTTTTCATTTGTTGGTATACATCCATCAGTTGACATCTATGCAATATTTGGATTTGAACCAATGCATAAACTCTCACTAGGTATCTCCAGATTGCTGAGAGAGTGTCTTGTATTGTACCTTAAAGACGACAAGAAGTTGAGTAAGTAAATAACCACGATTTCTGGAGAAGGGAGAAATATTTCTTCACTGAAGAGGCCTGTTATTTCTCTTCTTAATAGTTTTCTTCGAGAAGTTCAGTACAACTCACCTGGGTATGGCCTGAATGTAGACTTTTCCAAAGGTTTAACAGCTGGTCATCTATCAGATCTGTTCACTGATGATGGTATTGTCAGAATGATTGAAGCAACAGACCATGAATACCTTGGTATGGTATCCCCCTTTCTCGGTGCACTTGTTGATACTTGATGCGGAGATTTCGGTACTGCCCCTGTGGCGTCTGTTTTTGTAAATTTTGTGGAAATGGTTAACAAAAGCTGTAGAAAAAATAGAAGTCCAACTTGGAGTGATAAAGGTCTTAAATAATTGAGTAAACTAATTATGGAGTTCAAGGTTTTAGGGTTTACGACATGTGGTGAAGATCAAGCGTTAAGTATGGGAACAAGCAAATGGCACATGCTTGACCACCTTGTCATAGACATATGTCGTACTGGGGACCTTGGTTATCTAACTGGTTAGATGTCCGAAAAGGCGCAAAAATTATTTAAAGAAGCGTATGCACTTACCTCAAAACGGTCCTCGTCTGCAATGGGTGAGACAGTTAGCAGACAACAAGAGGAACATTATATCCTGAAAAGTCTTAGCAAGAGGGCAGTACCTGCTCTTCCAAAGCAGGTAAATGTAAGGAGAATGCAAGCTGTGAAGGAAAATGCTGCATTTTTAGTTCAAGCAGGAATGTCTGTTGAATTTATAGAACTTGAAACTGCCGTCAAGATTCTATACAATGATAGAAAAGGTTCAAGTAATGAAGTAGTCCGATTTGCAATTATGAGGGACTTAATTTAAGTCAGGGGTGAAGTTGGTCTAACGCAGTTGGTTATTCTGTTGAGAGAACATATGGAGGCTATTGGGATACCATTGAATGTTGCACGTTATACAAAGATTAAGTTTCCAGCATCAGATTACGTTTCGGGGTACATAGTACCTTTATTGGACGCAATGGCAACTAGTGATGATGTATTCATGAAGAAATCAAACTTCAGAATGTCCCATCGCATTGTTTCGAAACGACACTTTTATGAGAGTACAACACCACGTCTCGATACTGTTCTGGTAGAAGGTGATAATGATGAGAGTTCACCCACGCCGCATGGAAACATGAGAATCTGGTTTGCCCAAGCGTTGTCATTTATGTGGATTCAAATTAGATCTCAGTGCAGTTATCTATGTGAGGAACAAAGTAGGATACAATTACAAGTTTGAAATCTTCAACTTGAACAGGAATTGGCCTTTCTACAATACTATGACGTTCTATCGAACGAAGATCTAAACGTGGCCGCAACAGATAAACGTTTAAACTGTATCCGTATTAGGTGACAAAGAAGCTAAGGTGAGTTGGAAACAAGTACATCAGGGAAGCAATATGGACTGTCCCCTGTTTATTCAATTCGTGGAATTGTGCATGCCGTCTCAGCAGACATGGAAAAGTCAAAGCTCGCTACGTCTGTAATTAGATGAACTGAATATGAAACTTTGAAATGTGGTGAAGATGGGTGGGCCTCCAGGATCTATTACATTAATAGATTTTATCGGCAAATGGCTGAGGAGTACGAGTACGTAAAGTAGACATGTTGAACTGGTGATGGAAAGTACAGTTACGTATACAATACATACGGAAATAAATTGGGAGATAATGAACGAATCTCTTTTTAAAATGAAAGCGTCTTAAAATTATGAAGAAAGTACTCACCGTTTACATTTTCGAATGATTTATTTCATAAAGAACTTTCTCTTCTCTTGAATTTTGTGTTGATTGTTAAAACATACTATTTCTCAAATATTAAATTCTGCCTAAAACATTTAAAAAATACCAACTCAATCAGCAATAATGACTTCGAAATCACATAATAGAGATGTATAAGCTACATTGGGAGTTGGGACACGCGGACGACATCGTGGTGGGAGAAATTATGGAAAGAGTGACAGGAAGGGCTCATTGGAACGTCCTAAAAGAAGAAGAAATTTTGGTGTTGGTGTCGTAAAAAGTAAAGATGAAGATAATAATGAAGTTGAAGGAATTGGTTTTGAACAAGGCGGTAGAGGAAAAGGACAATCGTTGGTAGTAGATGAGACCATGGTTCGTAAAGCAGAAGAAGAAAGAGTGTTGGTGATGTTGTATGTGATAAAGAAGAAATATTTCCGACTGGAAGTTCGGTTGCATGTAATGGGAATGGTGAGGGTGGTAAGGTTGCCAAAGGAAGAGGCAAAAACGTGATAATGACGCTGTAAGTGATGGTGTTTCAAGTGATATTTCTGTCTCAAGATGTGCTGATAAAATTGAAGAAAGTGTTGGAAAATCCCGTGTGGTTGCTCTTGATAGAAAATTGAAGTGCATTCGTGCCAATGATGAAAACATCAACTGTAGAGATGATGCAGGCACCAACGGCTGTGATTTTCAACATGATGAAGAATAAATTGTTGTTGGTAATGATGGTATGGTTAACGAAATTATAAGAAAAGGTTCAACAGCTATTGCCAGTGCGGGATGTGATGAAGTTAGACCAGAAAGTAACAACCCTGCCAGTGCAAATCGTATAACGAAATGAAGAAAGAATTAGAGGCATCAAAGAGAATAAGTCAAGAATTGGTTGCTTCTTTGCGACTTTTGAAGGAGAAATGTGACCATCTGGGGATGGAATTGAAGCGTACTAACGTTGAGATAGAGTGTGTTCAAAATCATATCACAGAGAAAGTTTCAAGGTCGTCATCCACTACTGCCTCAAAATCGAAAGGGATGCGTAATGCTAAGGAAGTCCGAGAGATGATCACCAGAGAGATGAGGGTGAAAGAGGTACCAACAGGTGTTCAGCAGTATGTGAAGAAGTTGGTCGAAAATATGGCAAGATACGCGCAGCAGTTTAGCAATGAAGTTTGTGGGTCATGTGGTGAAGATATGTTCTCGGAACTTTATTTGGACCCGAATTACGTATTTCAAGATGAAAGAATGCAGATAAATTGGAGAGGAAGATGTATATAGTTCAAAGGGCTTCGAAAAACTGTTCTCAAATGATATGGATTTACACGAAACAGGATGCCCAAGGCCTGTCAAAAAGGTTGGAGAGAAAGGAGGTTAAACTATGACAGCACTTTTCTTTCCACGGTGTCAAATAGATTAGTCATATAAAGGAACGCTTTATACGTCAACACCAGAAGCTCCATTAAATTTTGTTGGTCGGAGTGCTGTTCATGTACTTCATAATAGTTTGGAAAAATTCCGTCGTTAGATCTTGGACGAAATGTGTCCCAATGTGATACAGAGAAATTTAGTATTGTTCGCATTTTTGATATTGTGTTTAGACAGGCTGTCACATGCAAGAAGAAATGTGCAAAGGAGCTGTTATTCTGCTACCTTGGATATAGAGACATTACAGAATTGAGACCGAAGACGGGAGTTGAAGAATTTGAGGAAAAGAGAATAGAAGAGATGATGGAATCATTCAAGACGTTGTACAAAACACTATCTTCTAGGTCAAGAGATAAATAATGGTGGAGAGATGAAAAATTTGATGATATTTGCGCAGAACACGGTTCTCCGGTTCCACTAGAAGAAAAAGACTGTGTTGAATTGATATTCCAAAATCAGGGAGCACGGGAGGCCATGGTTGAATTGAGACGTGTAAAGTTGAATCCAAAAGATGCTTTTAGTATTTTGATACTATCTCGTCTGGACGTAATAATGACATCGATAATTGACATTTTACAGGATACTTTCGACAAGAACAGAATATATGATGGCAACGGAAGAGAAGAAATTAATCAAATAGTAAGAAAAGGTGGTGCAGTTCCGACCTAATCATCTAGGGTCGAAACGGAGACGAAATCACAAGACTAAGAAACAAACGTGAAAGACAGTTCACGACTGCATTCAAGAATACTAGAAACAACCATTTTTTATAGCACTGCGAAAGAAAGCTTTTAGTTTATTAATATGTGGTTGGATCGGTGGCGTCGTTGATTGCGTTATGTTACATTCCCCGACAATCGATGGTGCATTTTTTGGATTCATTGATAATGTTCCGGTAGACATAACGTACAAATGTGACGAGGAAAACAACTATAACGAACACAATGTAATAGGATCCAGAAATTCTTCAGAAATGTTTCAGGATGAGGAGGACAGTGGGGATGAGTAGGACCGTGGGGATGAGTAGGATAATGTATATTGGCGATAATGAAATATAAAATAGTTATTAAAATGCAATAAATATGTTTGTAAGCTACAGCTCCATTTTCATTTAATGGCACCGAACTTTTCTACGGCTCATTTTCACAATTTCATTTGTTCCTGACATTTGATAACTTCGGGTTATATTATACAAAAAAAACCTCTGCACAGAGAGGAAAATAAAAATTGAAATCTACTAATGATGTACGAAAATGAGAAATAATCCGAAACATTTTATTTGGTAAGGCTACATTCTTCAGCCATTAACGCCTTGAAATAGCTAAAGACTTGGACAAAGCGCTGTCACGAGAGGTGGTTCGTTTAAACTATATTTAATTCTGTGCTAAATGACCACTGTCATTTTCCCTGACCCGAGCCGTTTACGTTTCGGATCGCTCTTCGGTGGTGCCCTCCAAAGATAAAGAATGTCATTGATAATTGTGCTGCTGCTAGGTCCTCCATATACACAACACTTGAGGAGAACTTCGGAAGTATAGTTCAATGCATAGTACTCGCATGGATCATAGATCACTTGTAAATAGCTATCAACGCACACCACATGATTAACGGCATCTTCTACTTTTCTAAAGTCGTCCTTGGTCTAGTACATCTTAAGATCAACCAAGAACACACCAGTGCTCTGCTTTTTCAACCAGATCTCATACGGCTCCAATCAATTCTTAACGCGGGACAAGTTGAAAGCAAGAAATATTTTCTGTAACCACTCGTTTCCTTGACTAAAACTTCCTTGAATAATTGGCCCCATTCCGATTGCACGGAAGGCCTCCGAAGAACAAAATTGATAAATGAAATTTACTAACGATGAACGTAAACAATTAGTACGCTTACATATACAAAATACTCTTTTGTTACGATCATAAACACTTGAATCAAATTTGATGTTGGATCTATGTCCCGGACCGTGCACCACCATAAATGCATTTGGATGCTATTTGCAATATCCTTCAACGAAAGTAATAAAGAAAGTTTTCAAATCCTCAGCTATGTGCAGGACGTAACAACCATCATCGCTAAACATCTCTGATTCGGACAAACCCCATAGTTTATAATAAGAACAGAATGAAGCATCATTTTTCAGCGAGGTTGTGAGGATGAAAACGTTAAAAGGTGGAAATATCGCCCTTGCTTAGTTGCGAAGCCATGAAATGACCTTTTCCATTCTAATCAATTGCGAAAGTCACACGGCAGACGATATAATTCTTCTTGTCGACTAGGCAGCCGTTATTCTTGGCATCTTGATCATCAAAAACCCCCAACTCTGCAATACTTGCGGCCCTAAATCTGCAACCAGGACGGGAAGCCGTAAACTTCCACAATGGCTGGATAGGAGATGGAATCCAACTTTAATTGAACAGATTTTGTGTATTGACCTCGGTAACAACCCCATCATTTTCCGTAAACAAAAATCCGTGGTTTTCATATATTTCGGGGTTGATGCTGGTGTTGGTCGCCATTTTTGTTGCCTACTTTGTTTGGTATTCTGGGCCGAAGCCGCTTCTTTGATTTCCGATAACTAAAGTGGATATTGGAGTTGGTGACACGGTAGTTACACTCTACGTGAAAATTTTGCCATCTTCTTGTGTGGTCCTCCACACGAAGCATCGTCTCTGACTCTCCCGGTAACAAGAGGTGTCTTCACCGCGGTAGTTGTAAAGTATAATTCAGTTGCCAACTTTTGGTTGCCTACTTTGTTTGGTGCTATGGACCGAAGCTACTTCTTTGATTTCTGATAAATAAAGTGGATATTGAAGTGAGTGACACGGTAGTCTGCGTAAAAAGTGGCCTACTTTTTGTTTGGTCCTCCGGACCAAAGCATGTTTTCTTATTTCCGATAGAAAGAGGCGTCTGCACCCCGGTAGCTGTAAAGTAAAATTCAGCCTCCGACTTTTTGTCTGATCCTGTTGGTCCAAACGGTTTGTTCGATTTCCGAAAACACGAAGATGTTGTGGTTGATGTGAAGAGAGGAGAGAGAAAACGAAAAACAGCAGGGAACTGTGGTATAGAAAAAAATCATACTTGATCTCATTTTTAAAAATATAAAAATATCTTTACAATTTGTTGATTGGAATTAAATAAGTACTTTAAAAACGTACAACTTGACATGTGTGCCATATTTTCAAGCAATGATTGGTCAACCGACATTATTCTGTACGCAAGATTCATACTGTAAATCATGCAAAAACATTGAATGCATAAATCATTACATTTACTGACATGATGCCAATAATTGTTATGATTACTGGTCTCTTCATGATCGATTCAGTTTTTTTTCATCTCTCTTTTCTTTATCATTCAAACACAAATCAACATCATCATACAACCGAGTACGCCGACAACGTTGATCACTTCCACCAACCTACGGAAGTGTCATTATGTATGCTTTCTATTTTCTTTTCGTTGAGCGGATTATCTAACTACTATCCAAGGTGGCCAAAACGTTGGACCCGAAAATAAAAATGCATCCAAAATTATTACGAAAACTCAAAGGAGATCCAGTACCTGACTGAAAGACTCGTTCGTCATCTAGCCAATTAAGAAGTAATGACCTCGATACATACTATAGATTCCGTCGTGTTGTCGAAAAGGACGGTTGGTATGAAACGTTTTAGGGGATTCCTTCCCACTCGTTTGTTGTTCGAACATTGCAGAAGTGCGACATGATACCAGGGAATGTGCTTCTTTTTAGCCGGTCGGGGTGTGATCGAGCAGCACTGATTACATCACTGGAGGAGTTAGATCTGTTAAGTTCTAGTGAGCACGAAATAAGACATACTCGTCTTCAAGATATATTTCTCAGAATTCTGACATGGTACTGTCGATTCGTCTAAAAATTCGATCAAATGGTTCGTGTGACACGGACACGGGACGGTATGATAGAGATGATGTGAACGCACGGAGAATCTGGCACTTGGGAGCAGGTTGAGAATGGTAGGTATGAAAGACGATGATGATGATGACGGCATGCGTCATGATGACGGTAAATGTATGTAGGATGATGATGATGACGGCATGAATAAGTATATCTCATGTATTTGTTCCAAGTTTTGGTGTCCGGAAACTTTGATTTAATCATATCCTCGGCTATATCCACGTTATTCACTTCAAAAAAAGTCACTCCATATTCCTCAGTAAATTTCGTTGATTATTGAACAGAACTGTTAACGAGATCCAGAAATGAAATATCTCTTGGATTCTCTGTGCTTGAAATGTTTCTTGGGCGCCTCAACTTGGTAATATCCCAAGATTACAAGTTCTTCGTATCCGTTCCGGCCCTTCTGATGAGCGTTACCCCGAATGGTTCACGTATCCAGTTGATCTTGTCATCATTCAAATTGTTCGACAGTTCTTGCGTGCAGACTAGACGATGACTTCCATCAACAATGACGACATTTTGATTGGCCGTCAATGTAAACATACTATTTCCTTGTCAATAGTACAAATGTCCAGGCCTTTCACCTCTTCACTGGATGAAGAAGTGATTAAAGATAGCATACCATGGACATAATTGAAATAATTTCTTTCCAAGTCTTCCATTAGCACATTCTTATGATCCTCACCAAGTTCAAGAAGTGGATTTTCAACATTACAAATTTGATTGATGTTGACATATATTTCCTGATGTCCGTAATGTGATAACGAAAAGTTGTGAAATGACAAATCCTTTTCTGCTGTATCGTCGTCAGAATTGTAAAGAGCCGATTTCGATGTTGTTTCCTGTCGGCTTAAAGTGATGCACTGTTCCGAAAAGAGCGACTCCCGATACTGCAATTTGAAGTAGATCCAGTCTGTGTTGATGTCCTGCATTCGGTAGCACTAAGAAGTTTCATTACACGACTATCCCATGGATAATAATATCCTTGCTTCAAGTCACCCATCACATTCACTATAATTTCTTTAGGGATCGTACTTCTATACCTGGATGCATAAGAGTAGTCCCAGATTAGAAACTTCGGTTTGTTATTGCAGCCTTTGCTTGCATCAACGTTTCCAATCACCACCAAATCTTTCTCAGATTAATTGATAAGGGCGTACCATGAAGCGTACGTCGCAAATAATTTGCATCACCAGTTGAAAGTACGGCATATCCAATACGCGTTGCATGCATCGGATGATAGAGGGGATCATGTGCTCCGACCTCCAAGAAACGATCTTCCGCAGATTCTTGCACATACTGTCCTAACACGGCCATATGAAAGATCTGGATTTCTCCCACGGATCTTCTTTCAGAACTTGACACAAATATTAGACGGATCATTTGTCTTCTCAGAAGATTTAGTTGATATTGATGATGTTGATGTTATCAAAAATGTTGATATGTTGATATGTTGATACGATCCTAGGTTGGTGTGTTAATAGGTTGATGCGCCCGCCAAGATTATCAGTGAAAGAATGATAAGATTATATTTAGATGAATATATTGCCAACAGATTCCTATAGTTGTATATGTAGGAACGAGTAGACGATGAAAAATAACCTTCGTAATTGTTTCGCTACTGTTGTTTTATTGAAATATTCAATAAAGAGATTGTTGTTGCACGGTTTCGGACTGTTGGTCGAATGAAATATTTGATAATGCGGGATTAATGGTAGAAGACAAATTCAGAAAATGGAATATCAATTTTATTCCGGGACCAATACTGTTCAACTTGACGAATTTTGAAAACTAAATTGTTGACATTGTACAGAAGTTAATTCTCTACGTTATTACGTTCACAACCAAATACAGGTCCTATTTTTACCAATGCTTTCAACTTCCTAGCCTCTTTCAGTAGTATTGACCGAACTGAAGAGAGTGTACTACTTTCCACGTTTTTGCACATCCACGACAACCACCACCAAACCATCACCACAGTTTCCACCTGTACCATCACCTCACCAAGAACCATATATAACCAGCCATCACCGTTACTGAAACCGACAATATCACCACCGAGCCTATCGCTACCAAAACAATCAACACCACCACCACTGCCACATAACCAATAACCATCGCCACCACCATAAACTCCTATCAACACAATCTCTATTACCACAACCGCTGCAGACACCACACCAGAACCAGAACGAAAACTAGCACCACCACTTCTGAACGAATTAATATCACCACCTGAGCCGAAAACCTCTCAGATGATGTAGAAAGTCTACAAAACTTCCACCTATAGCAAAACCACTGCTTCCCCCACCCCTGCAGACATAGTACGAAGAGCTGATAATAATCCAACAACGAACGATTCCAACCCACAGCTGACACCTCCTCCTACTTATTATTGATCTTACACAGACGATGCAGAAAGTTACATGAGTGATTAAGTGGCCTGTAAAATGCAGAGAGAATGTATTGTCCATTGTTCTCATTTGGAGGAAGAAAAAGTCTTGCGGCCGAAACCAATAGAATTTTTCGGGAAGCGAGTTGGAATTAATATCTACAGTGATGATGATATTCACATACTAGTTGTTTTTGTAGAGGGTGAGCCGATTGATGCAAATTAGTAGGAATTGGTGGATAGAAAATAAAGATATAGTCATATGTACCTGATTTTAATTATTTGAGAAAGAGGTATGAGAAGCTGGGCGTCAAAAGAAGGGGGTCCAGCGTTTCAAGATTCCATTAAAAAGGGAAGACTATTGCGCGTTATATTCTCGAACGATGTAAAAATTTGGTAATAAGGGAGTCGGAAAATGATATTTTGAGGAAGTTTCAACAAAGAAAAGTCGCGTTCTTGCTAACTGTAATTAATACAGTGGATAAGAGGCAGAATAAATGTGGAGAGAAATGGAAGTCTAAAGTGGAATTACGTTGTTGAAATGAAGATAAATATACATGAATAAGGATGAAGGAAGAGGAGATACATATCTGCAGTTTGGGAGTACGAAAATGGGAGGAAGAAGCGATTCAGATTGTGAACATATTTTGAGACTATCAGCAAATTTTTCGAATAGCTGACACCTGGTGAAGATTATGAAAGAGGGATTGTGACAGGATTTAAAATAGAAAATTTTGCATTGCAAATTTGGTAAATGTGAGTGGGAATAAAAGTGGAAAGCCGGACGAGCCAAAAGATTTTATTGTTAAATAAATTAAATTTTGAAAGCTTTCTTATACTCATCGTTCAGTTCGTGGTAATTAATTCTCTGTTTTTAAAATAGTCTCCACGTAAATGGATGCACGTCTGTCCGTGATGATGCATATATTGCCCAATTTTGTTTGAAGCTGGTAAGACGTGTCCGAGAGTTGAATAAATATACAGAAATCAATGGCTATAGAGCGCGGAGTATATAAAAAGAAGCTATAATTAAAAGGAGACACACGAAAGGGCCCTAAAAATTCCCGACTCTGCAAATTGTCACTCGCTCGGAAGCACACACTTCATAATGAGATCAATTACGGCAAGTAACTAGGTTTTGGGTATAGATGGAGGTTTCCAAGGTGGTATTAGAGTAACAAAAAGATCATGTCATCATTTTTATCAAGGAAACCAAAGGGAGAGGCAGTACGATGTACGGCGCGGGCAAACATATTGTCAAGGCGTGTACGATATTCAGTAATTATTTTGTCCGTTATGCGGATTGTTATAGGACTAATGAAATTTACAGCTGATGCAGTAGTTGATGAATCATATACGGAAGACATTGAAGAATTGAGAGACGCTGAATTTGAAGAGGTGGAATTAATTGTCGCCATGCAGCCATATTTTCTCGGAACTCTATTGCAGTTGGCCACATGTGTGTATATGTTCTTCGAAGAAATCGAAACCGTCTAATGGCAGTGATTGCATTTCACCCGCTTAGTTATGAAGTCATTTGCGTTCGACTCCTCGGTGAAGTGGGACCATAAAGCCCCTCTTTTTCGTCCTATGCTGATAATGATCTTCAGTTCAGTAAGTTGCAGTCATTAAATGAATCCGATGAGATTTAAAGAGTAGAGAAAAGCAAAGAGTTGTTAAGTGGTAGGGGATTCACCTCAAGTGAACCATGTACTATATTAAAATTGAAAGTTTTAATATGAATCATAATCGTGGCAGCCTCCTCCCACTGGGAGGTAAAGTGCCTCAGAAAATCCACGTTCCATTTGCAACTTGAATTTGAATTTCAAAATTACATTACAACCTACAATTAATTTGAAAATTTGAATTTGTGTAAAATTTACATTTTCAAATTTCGATGTAGGAGCTACCCAGGAAAGGATGATAATAATTCTCACACATGAAACGAAAAAAGAATCACGGGAGAATTTTAGATGGAACATGTGACCATCATCCAGTCCCATGTATACCACGTGGTATGAAAAATTCGCCAGTGAATATCATATTTTCCCGATTTTGAACCGATTTCGAACCATAAAAACCGGTAAAACGTTTCATATGGTCAAAAGAACGTTCAAAATAATGAAAAACGTTTCAAACCTTTCCATAATACTGACCGTCATGATGAGGGTCAGCATAATCCGAACAGCAAATTCTTCCACCATAAATAACACTAAATATTATTTGTTGTTATTGATGGTGAAGGAATGTGTAGTACACCTCATATTATAGTTCCTTTCAGTCCGTTGCTATGCAAAAGTTACGATGAAAAAACTACTACATCAATTGGACATGTCACCCCCATATCTGGAATGTGTTTTTGCTTTATCAAATTGTGCAACGTTGGGGTCCGTAGTCAACCCACACGGATAAAGAAGTCGTTACCAAACAAAACTCAGAACAGATTCTATGTATACGAGAAGTAGATGTAAGAAACCATATATTTAGACCCAGTATGTCCATTGTGTCTAAACTACAGTAAAGTCCAAATTTTTTGAACCATGTCGGAACGACCTCCCAAAATTGACAAACAAGCTAAATTGAGAAAAGACAAAAAGCAGTATTTAAAATTCGCATGTAGATTAATGTTAATGGAAATATGTACATTAAGAGACGTGACGCCTGATTCAAGCTGTCTCCAAGTGTTGTGGCCATAGTGACAATCTTATTTAGTAACTACACCCTCCTTGATCTCGGCTGCGGCGTGTCGATACACAGTGTTTATAACCCCTTTCTTCGGAAGATAAACAAAGCAGCATTTACGATACCTAGTATGATGATGAAAGTCATTGCTGCGAATACAGAACCCGTCTTCCACATTTTCAATTATGTGGTTTATGAATGTGTTGCCATATTTTTACCGTTCTAGCGGACGAGAGAGCATGAGAAAATGATGTAGATCTTCTATTGCTCTCAACCTGTTCCTCATGTTGTTTGTGTAAAGAGCAGCATAATTTATCATACTCCATGAGTTGTGTTCTAGCAACCTCTACTATTACATAAAAAAGTAAAACGTATACAGTGTGATTGATACAAGTCTGTGTTACGAATCCTTCGCACTGCAATTCATAAATACACACTCTAGAACACACTGGTACACGTTTTTAATTCAATCATCGGCTGAATACTGTATGAAAAGTGAAATGGCGTGAAGTGGTGTCGCTATGAAGCTAATTTTGGCGACGGATTGCTAAAAACCACATATCAGACTGCATTAAGAAAT
>JAULBU010033864.1:0-15933 GCA_032358235.1 Odonthalia washingtoniensis
ATCACCATCACCATCACCATCACCATCACCATCACCATCACCATCACCATCACCATCACCATCACCATCACCATCACGACCACATTCGTCATCATCTTTTGAAGACGAACAAGTTTGAAAAGATGATGATGATGATGATGTTGTTCTTGATGTTGTTGTTGTTTTTGTAAAACACCTATTTTATGTACTGATAATTATTTTATTAGTCGTATGACACAATTGTTTCATTTTAAGGAAATAAATCTTATAGTGATAATGATATAATTATTTAAACTGACTTGTATAAATTATTGAATGAATACATTAAATTAAAGAGAATGTACTGTAATGATTGAAGATATACCATTTAGACATACACACGTATTTTATTTAATGATAATCGTTCTGAAATACAAGCTTTATCAGTTTTACAAAGAATTACAAATCGTAACCATAATAATATTAGGTTATGTAAATGTATAACTATTTTACATCTTGATGCACGTCGTGCTACTAATGAACTTCAATTCTGGGTGGCTTCAGGTATTGAAAATAATATTAATATTAATAATTTAAAAATTAGTATTAATAGCAAAAAACATAACGGGATTATATTTGTCCATAAATGCGGCTACCGGGGCTACTCAAATAGCTTCTTTGGTCTCTTCTATACGGCGTCCCTAAATATATGAACACTGTTCTTTTTCGGCCCTATATTAATCTTCAATTGAATATATGGATTTCTTGCAGGTTTCTGAGCCGATGTTTGATAATGTATGGTTTTTTATTAATTACCTGCCCTACTAATCGAGCCGAGTATATATACTAGTGATGAGAGATCAATCTGATCGGAATGTAATTTGCAATAGAAATATGGCATTATCAGGAAGCAAATTGGTAAGAACTCGAATTAAATGATGAGATAGGATATTCAATATTGAAATAATGAAACGTGGGACTATACACGTTTGTAATAAGTAAGTACTGTACTGTTATTAAAATTAGCAGGTTTAGTGAAAAAGACTTGGCGTACACGTGTCCTACAATGATGATCATTCCCTTCAATGGTTCAGGACGTAGGCTCTGTGTTGTTGTTGGGGTGTTCTCATGCAAAAGGTGGTCGGTAGTAACCGGGTTTTAGCATCTTTCTTTCTATAGACAACCTGTTTATTGTCTTTCTTAAGTATCAATTTCCGTGGTCCTCACGACCTTTCTAATTGGCATTTTCCCTCCCTTTCCTGTTCACGTCACTGCTATCTTTGTGACCATTGATGTATCATTATAGCATTACGCTCGTCTGTTGCTGTATCGATTTCTCTTTGCTCGCCTGTGAACCTCGTCAGATGGTTGATTATACCGCTATTCTATAGCACTCGTATTCTTCGTGTTCGTTTGTTCAATTATAAAGCATTCACTCATTGTTCATTTCATAATACACTTAAAATCATTGCCATAATATCTGGCCTATCAAATAGCGCTATGTTTTAATACGTGCCAGGTGGATATTAACATTCCCCCAGTCGTCGACATTTCCTTAGAAATTTTGACTACTCATACCCATCGTTCGCCGTCCAAAAAAAAGGTGTCGTGCATGAGCAGTTCAAGGCGGCCATTATTTAATATTCCCATCAGCAGTCGTTGCGATATTGGGTTGCGCTTCGTCAATCCATCGGATAGGTTAACTGGACCTTGCACCCATCGGATAACATTTACCTCTTGTGTTTCGAATGAATCGCCAATCCTTTGCACTGTCTGTCGTAGTCTGTAGTCCTGTCCCTCATGGAGAGTGGTAATTGTATCTTACAATCCCTTCGAATCAACGTTAAGTTCATGTGTGAATGTGGGTTGTGGGAATAGGGATTGCATGATGAGCGTGATGTTATAGCCTGTATCGTCAGCTTCGGTGCATGCGAGAATTTCGGCCCCATACGATGAGTAGCATACTCTATTCTGCCTCATACTTTCCCAATAAATCATATGATAGACATCATTACCATTATCTTCTCCTAGGACTCGTATACCGGTGAATAGACTGGTATGTCCATATTGGGTGGAATTCGAGATATTGAACGCAGAGTCTGAGAAGGAAGTTATGATTACTTTGTCAATGTTCCCTTCTGGACTTCGGTATGTCACATCAGCTTTCATTTCTCTCATTTCCTTGACCATGTTATTGGCCTGTAGCAAGTCTTCCACGGTTAATCTTGGCACGTGCTGCTGCATCCAAGAACCGATAAATGCAGCTGGCCGTAGAGCTCCTGATCCAGCCCACACGAATTCCCCAGCGAGTGATCGGAATGCATCGCGTTCATGACTGGTTGCCCTGCCCATTCGAAGCTTTTTCCGTTCAGGTTGAATGTCGATGAATTTGATGTCCCGCATGTATGCGTTCATTGACATCCGGATGGTATCTATCTCATCCTGCGAAATGTTGCATCCATTAAACTTGATATCGTCATTTACTATGGCTTTACTAATTGGGAATCGGTTTTCGATTTGGGCGATGAGAGCTTTTACTTCTTCTGTTGAACCTGCAATAAGCATATCATCTGTTGCCATTGCGAATAATAATACAATCTTCCCCCCATTATTTCGTCTCACAAAGAGCTGAAACACCCCGTATAATCTTTGAAATTCAGCTTCTTCGATCAACCAGCCTTCCAGTACTTAAACCGATTTTCTTCGAGCTTCAGTTATCCCGCACGGCAGCTTCGTTAGCTTCCATAATATACCACGGGGTGTGTTGCATTCGCGAGGAGGGTGCACGTAAATATATCTTGCGATCGGTCCGCTCTGAAGATAAGCACCTTTGATGTCGATAAAACCCAACCGAAATCTCAGAATTGACGCGATGCTGCAAATGAGGCGTATAACATCGAATTGTACAGTTTCTGAGTCCTTGCATATTTAATGTTTCATCTTGTCTCGATTTCCATGCGGACACAGACGTGCTTTGAGTCGCTTCTGATTCTTTTCCTCTGATTTTACTTTGTATACAAAGTGTGGGCTGATGACGTTTTCATCTGGAGCGATATCGCGCTCATGTACTTCAACATATGAATTTATCCAGTTAGCTTCCAATTCGCTTTTAACTGTCTTGTCCAACAACCACTGAGGTGCACACTCCATCTTCTTTCTATTAACTTGATCCCCTCCTGTAGCCCCATATACTTGTTCGAGAATCTTCTTTTCGTCAGATACCAGTTCTGTCTGCCCTATTGGTATGGACATATTCGCGTCACCAATATCCCTTGATATGTTTCCCTCAACTGATTTTGAGAAGAATGAGCAACGTTTTGGGCATACACTTTGGCTGCTTTCTTGGTCGTCTTCTCCTAATATGTCCTTCATGAGTTGGTTTGTATCCTGATCAGTCCTTGATACATCCATCTCGTTAAAGTTGTCATCATCTATTGTTTCTTTTCCCATACCCTCACTAACTTGCATAGTTTGGTTATAGTCCGGTGTGTCTGACTTCGGTAGGCTTTGTTCAATGCTCAGTTCCTCCCTATTTTCTGCTCCGTACAGTTCATCTTCAAGTGTCTGATGCGTTAATTCATTAGCAAGTTCTCCTTTCGGTGCGATCCTCACGTGTTCGTATGCCAAAGTCATTGGTGGTCTCTTTCTCGTTCTCCGGCATTTCAGCACATGTGGCATTGATTCCACGATTCTGGCTTCTATCCATCCAACCAGTTCGCTCCGTTTTGACGACTTGTAATAAACCCAGACGCGTACTTCTTTTTCGTAAGACGAACCCGGTTGAACGTTGTTGTGTTTGGACCGAAGCGCGCGCTGAATTGCCCAGATGGAAGTGTTTTCGATGTGGGAATCCAGGATATCTTGTGTTACGATAGTTGACGGGATTCCCAAGATTGAAGGTGCGTACCCTCTGGCAAGTTGAAATGCGCTTAAAATCGAATTTCCATAGAGGAGGTTGGTTAGAAATATGCTTTAGCGATGAGTGTCGATGATGTTATGTTGTACGTTCTCGTGTCAGCCGTGACAGTATCAACTTAAAGATGCCATTGTAGCATTCAACTCTACCATTTTTGAACGATGTGCGAGAAGGTCTAGGACGTAGCGTAATGTTGTATGCTGCTAGAAACCTTTCGAGGAAAGGTTCGCAGAATTCAGGTTCCGCACTGAAATACTTCTGCGCTTCATGATTGTAAAGCCATTCCGATTCGATCATGTCCATCATATTTTTAGCATCCCTTTAGCACGCTATAGCTCTCTCACCGTACCTGGTTCCAGCGTCCACCATGTTGAGAACGAATAATTTATTGTCATTAATGTAAATTACCGTGTAGTCAACTTGTATCTCTTCGCTGAACGCTTCGTTAACATGCGATAATGAGATCTTCTTTGCATGCTGTGGCCGACCAGTAGATGTACAGATGTCACATGCTTGTTGTATCTTCTCGCATGCCTCGTTGATTTTCTCGTTTGACATGTTGGAATCTTTGAAGAGTTGCTTCTTATCCTCATCAGAAGCGTGCGTGAGTCGGTGTATCTTTTTTACTACAGCAATTTCATGTCTTCCAAACGTGTTACTCATCAGTGTGTCAGAAGTCGACTTTCCGTGAAGAACTATTTCCAATCTAATTCGATCGTTACCATCCTCGTCGTTGGCTATGTACGGGTTGAATTGCCAATCACTCTTGTCGCAAGGTCTCCGGAATGTGATCCTTGGCTAATTCGCCCTGTTTAGCGTGTCTGAATGTCTCTTTATGTTCAATCCAATAATAAGCGGCGACTGCCCTTCTACCAAATCGAACGTGATCAACATCGGCTTTCCATCTACGTCTTCGGCCATGAGATCCCATGACCATTTAACGTCCTTGGCGTCCGAACAATTGCTCCCTCATCCGTGTTGATAAATCTCTCGTGGAGTCCGCAGACGTAATGTCCTTTCAATTGCATCACAAAGACGTGCTGCATTCTCGATACCAACAGTTGAAGTTGGTTCTCCTTCATCTAACATGGGGTCTAGGTCAGTATTGAGCTCTACTGTCCCCCGCGACGAAAAAACGTATTCACCTGCCTGCCCTGGTTTGGTTGTTCTGGTGAAGTGTCGTCACCAACATCATTTTCTTTGTTATCCTCGGCTTTCTCGTAATCCTTGTTCATAATCTTTTCCATGCAGGCCGGTCAGTCTCGGAACCAGTAGCCTATCTCTCCGCATGATCTACACTTGCTGTCTGCCTTCATTTCCTTGATGCGTTCTACCTTGCATCTCTTTTCGGGTCTCGCCCTGGGATCAAATGAACGATCAAATGGACGATCAAATGAACTTTTTCCAAGGTACGATGCGTTTTGCACAAGTTGGTTTCCGACCGGGTTTGGATTTTCATGCTTGACCTGTGCAAGAGACTGTGCCGCGTCGTTCATATCAAAGATTCCGCTCACTCCATTATCGATTCTTTTTTGGTCGTGTTTAATTTATGGAGTATTGGCTCAATGCCTGTGGAGTCCGCTCCTTCCTTGAGATTGACGATTATTATCTTTATATCACTGAAGTTGAGACACACATCTGTGTTTCTGTCGTTCTTTCTGTTATTCGTAGCGTTCGTGGTCAGCTGAAATGTAACCATGTTGAGCGTATTGGACGATAAAGCTGCATTGCGTAACATAAGGATGGCTAATTGACGATTAGCAAAGGTGCTAAGTTCTGAGGTTTGGTTCACATATTCCGCAACAGTCCCATTAAATCTGTTGACAAAATCCGATGGTTGTTCTTCTGGTTTTCTCAGACATGTATGAATAACGGACAAAAGGTCTACTTCTCGCATGACTTTTTCGTTGGGCGTGTCTTTCGCATTGACATTCAGAATGTTCTTTACTAGCTTCGTTCTTGAATCATTTCCATCCACCTTCCGCCTACGTTTTCGACAAATGACGATCTTCTTTCTTATAAATCACCATCTGCACCATTCTCTTTTGACCTCTTTCCTCTATTTACTTACGTTTTACCGTTCGATACTGAACTATAGTTAAATTATTGAGACCGACTGAGGTATTATCTGTCAAATCGCCCAACCGTCTGTGTGAACTAATAAACGATTGAAGGGTATGTTATAATAATAATACTAATACTAATAATAATACTAATAACGGTAATGAGTTATTGATAATAGTAATAATGATTATAGTGGAAACGTTAATAGTAACAATGATTACGTGATAACAAAGTAGTAATAATGATTACAGTGGCAACGTTAATAGAAATAATGATAAGAGTAATATTTAAATAGTAATAATGATAATAGTAATATTTATGGATAATGGTAATATGTTAATAGCAATAATGATATCCGGTCCGATAATTGGTCGAGATACAGCAATGTATTAATAGATTAAAGTGGCCAAAACAGCGGTGGTTGTATTCTTACTCGGCAATTATGCATTTAACGCGTATAATAATTATGGGGATAATGGGGTTTCAGGTTAGGTGGATCCGGCTGTCTGATCTGTGGGTGACTCGATTCCTTTCGTCGCTAGATGGCTTTACAGATTCTAAGTCACGACGCTACGCGTACTACGCGTAGCATCGTGACTTTGAATTAAAAACCAGAGTTGGTACATAGAGATACTACTAGTATCTCTATGTACCAACTCTGGTCTCGCAGTTGGAGGAAGCCTGTAGCACCTTTTGTTAGTCGCACTTAGGTTTACCTTTTCCCTCAATGGTTGACGATTAAGTCAGTTGAGGCACATTGGGTTGAGTCTCTTATTGCCGTTGGTGAAGCTGTCGTAGCATTTGTTGCAGTTCGTGCCGGTTCTTTTATTCCGTTTATGGCTGCCGACTTCTTTATTATTTCTCCTCCGGAACGGACGTGTTATGTATAGTCGAATGGATCAGATTCTAGTTCGAGGAAGACACGTCACACACGTGTACGAATTTTCTACAGTTAGTAAGCGATCGGATTACTAAAGTGGAATTTTCTAATTAAGTCGACACGTGTATCGAAGATGGGTTAATTTGATACATGAATGATATGCAGTATTACAGTGGATACTGCATTTCATATTTTTTGACCTAACCGTTCTCTTATACAGCTGGCCTGTTGTCTTTCTTTCTTCTTACCTTCCTTCTTACCTTCCTGCTTGCCGTCGTTTCGGTAAGTTTTACTCCTCGTCTTTTATTGCGGCGCGTTTGTGGCGACGCGTGTTCATGCCCAGTGCGTGACTCGTTTCTTCTTCATGTATGTGGTCATCTTCTTCATCATCTGCGCCGTCTCTCAATCAATTCTTCCTTCCCGTGTTTTACTGATCGTATTTTTCATCTTCCTCATCTGCGTTCTTCTCGTTACTAAAATTATTCCCCGCGTTAGATTTAAGGTGAATCGACATTATTACCACGTTCAAGAAGTTCTCAGTCCACAGTACCTCTGCGATCACCTTTATTCCATCTTCATATAATTAACCTTTCATGCGCCTGTTAACCCTCTTGCCTTACACTATCTTTATTCTCTTGTACTCCACCTTTCATCACACCCAGCCACTCACAATTCTTCCAATTGACCTCATTCTATCACCTACGGCTTACATCCTCTGCAAAAATACAGTTGTGAATTACGGTGTAAGAACGAGAGCGCCCCAAGCCTTGTAGAGGGAAAAAGTTGGTAATCTAGGATGCCAAAAGCTGAATCATACATTGAAGATTGAACGATCGAAACATCTTGAATTAGGACAAAGGGGGACGTGAACGGAAAGGCCGCAGGTGTATTGGTTTACATGAGAGCCGTGAAGACGAGGCTTAAAGGAATGGACGTCACGGGTGTAGTAAATACGAGACTTAAAGCGGGAAAGGTCAAAGGAAGCTTTATCGGATGGCAAAGTGAAATAATCCTCATATTGATGCGAAGAGGCAAAGGAGAAAAATCGTCTTTAAAAGACGATAAGCTTGGAGAATAACAATAAAGAAGAAAAGGGAAGGAGAACGCGCTGGTTATTCCGAATAGACTACGAGCCACTTTTACCAGCAAGCGAAGAGCCCACACAAACTTAACCAGCATAGAATATGTTAGATATTCCGCCACGTTTCACAGATATGGGCCCAGCACCGGCTCTATCGCGCGCGGTAGGTGGTAATTTGTCAACAGCACCTTCTTTTGTTACTAATACAACTTCCAAAAACACCTAAAAGAACGATCTGCATGGATGGTTGCGTATGATAGTCATGTTTTTGGCAGCAGACCAAACATTTGAGGCAATCCTCAGCGGTGCAGGACACCTTATATTCCTCGCCTTTGACCAACAAGCCCAGGAGCTTTCGACGCAAGCTAAAAATGTTGGAAAATTGAAATTAGACCGAGAAAATAACGACGAACATCGAACCACTCTGGTTGAGCAGGTTATTAAAACCATTGCTAGTGAGACAGACAGTGAAAGGGTCAAGCATGAGCAGGAGATCCTTACCGGAATTTAAATGAGTCAAAGAAAGGAAAACTAACTACCAGCTGAATTTACAAATAGATTCAGCTTTGTGGTCGCAAGATACATTAATCAAACAGGCAGGATGAGTATTCAAAGTAATAGACAATTTGGAATAATGATATTAAGAAATAAAAAGCTCCCTGCTGACACTGCAAAAAGCGTTACGTTTCAGCTCACAAACTCAACAATGATATGTGAAACGCCACCAGTACGCTTAGAGACTAACAAGCTTGGCATGGAACGTTGGGTGAAACAACTTTGTGAAGTAAATGATATAATAAAAAGTGTAGAAGGAAATGAAGAACAAATCATCGACAAAAAACTTATATATATATTACAAGAATCAATTAGAGATTTGAACTCCATACAAGATGGATTATTCACGCTTGCAAATTCATTAGAGGTACTGTTTAATGTCAAAATAGATGCAAGACATAATGATAAATATTCATCACTGCTTGGCAAGGGTACCTATGGCCCAAACACACATGATTCACACGTATCAGAACGAGACAGTGGGTGCTACATATGTGTAGAACCAACGCACTTCTGGCATGACAATGAGGATTGCGTAGAAATGGTGAAATAAAAAAGGAATATGATTAAATAGATCAGACAAAAAAGAAATAAATTGCTCACGGAATATAAGCCATTATAAAGAGCCACATACTGAGAAGGACTAAAAGAAGCCGGAATCAGGCGATGACGCTATTGAACCAGTTGAGAAACATTATAAAAAAGAAGGACTGTATCACTTTTTCAAAAGGGGGGAAATAGAGCTCCATACTTCCCTCCTTAATTGAAAAAATTATGCGAATATAAATCCCATATTAGATGAAGGGGCACATACCGGTAAGGGAGGAACATACAACGCTGCTCGCCTTTGAAACGCACTAGGAATCGAGTTTCACATATCAAGACCATGGGCAATTTACCATCATGGATGGGACGTAGACTGCGCTAATGCAAAGTAAATAATAGGTACATGGTATCTCACAGTGCATGATATACGGCATGAGCCTACCAAAATACCAATTGATCTTGTAGAAGGTGAGTCGCCAATACTTATAGGACTTGACCTCATGAAATTCTCAATCAAGAAACATGTATGTAGACTAGGAGTGTTTGAATTCAAAAGTCCATCAGACAGATCTATGAGAAGGTTCTATACTTACATATCACAAGAAAAAGATAATCAACGACTATGCGTAGAGATATTAACTCATAGAAAGTCAACAGTTAAAACATTAATGGCAAACGTCGGCAAGAGAAAGGAGTTAAATTATGGTAAGAAAAATACATCTCTACACGCACGCAACGTCTGAATAAATGATTAGAATTTTGGAGGATGCAATGATGAGCAATGATGAAATCTATAATGCCTGTAGAAAAGTATATGATGCATGATCAATATGTTTATCGTCAAGAAGGCCGTCCTCACAAAAGAAATTATCTTTAACCCAGGTAAACACAGATGTTAATGAGGATATCCAACCAGATTTTTTCATGGTGTATATACATAGATCCA
The DNA here is from genome assembly GCA_032358235.1 of Odonthalia washingtoniensis. NCBI lineage: Eukaryota > Rhodophyta > Florideophyceae > Ceramiales > Rhodomelaceae > Odonthalia > Odonthalia washingtoniensis. Next base: position 9,947 of record JAULBU010033864.1, read on the forward strand.
AATATGAAGTGTTAAACGTCGTTGATATGGGTACCTATGAGGAGCGTCAGATTGAACCATCTAGAAATGTGGAAGTCCTAAAACAGTTGATGGAAACAGAATGGATTTTGAGGCATGGGGCACCAAAGGAATTTAGTGCCGACCCGGAGTTCTGCAAAACATTCTTTGCTGATTTCTTACAAAGACATGGCATAAAGTTGAACGAGCGACCTTAGCGATCTTCGTACAAGTACGGAAAGGTGGAAAGAAATAATGGGGTCTTCAAATTGGTGTTGAACAAGATAAGCAAAGAAAAAACTGATGCATCATCAGAACTACTCATATCAAGAGCATCGCTGTCTACTAATATCCTGTACGGGAACTCTGGTGTAAGCGCGTTTCAACTTACACGTGTGTTTTTCCCATCCATTAGTGGGCTTCCTGCATCAATAATGAGTCAAGAACTCCTTGACGCGCACACTAAGGTATGTGAAAATCGAGCACTGCAACGTGTACTAAATTCTAGAAAACCCAACTTGGTGAAATCTGACATGTTAAAAAATGGAATGAAAGTCTGGATATATTATGATACATCATCTCAGAATAACCTAACCTGGTGGGTTGAGGCAAAAGTAGTAGAGTTCTTTCCACGTTTCGAAGAATGCAGAAGATCACAGAAAGGACCACCGATGTCGGTGGCCTACGAACACATTCTAGTGGCACCAAATTGTCAATTAGGTAAAGAACTACTAGAAGGTGGCCTAGAAAATCAACTTTCATCCGAATTTAGCAACAGTGAGAGCCGTGAATGTGCCGACAATATACTAAACGATGTGTTCGGAGACTACTCTTCAGAAGTAGAAGAGCTCGAACCTATAGGTAGTAAAGAGTCGTTATTCACGTCATCTCTTGTAGGAAATTCCGAAATGGATGTCGGAAGTACCAGAAGAAATACATGTGACTATGAGAAAGTAAATAGTCAACTTATTACAGACGAACAAAAAACTCTGGATGAGTTGTATAAGGTCGTGGGAAGTACGCATGTAACACGAAAAAGTGGAAAGTGCTCCTCCATGGACAGTAAACAGAGCAGTAGATGAAGAGATAAATTCAAATTGGAAAGGTGCGTAATACGTAGTATTTGACAAATACGTTCCAAGAAATGCGCATATTATTACGTCATACATTATTTATAAAGTGAAAAAAGAGGAAAAGACAAGAAGCGACGGAAAGCACGCTCATGTTCGCATGGAAATAAGGACAAACTCAAGCAAAACATACGAAAAAATTCGGCAACTGCACAATTTAATGTAATTAGCTTTTTGTTAAGCCTCACCACAATACTTAATTTTCGGCTGGGGTGCATTGGTGTCAAAGGTTCATATCTACAAAGTGGACCAATAACCAGAAAAATATATGTAAAACCATCAGTAGAAGCAAATTCTCCCAGAGGCACCTTGTGGGAACTATTAAAACTGCCGTATGAGATTACAGAAGCAGGTAGACAATGGACAAAGGTAATAGAAGGTTGGATGCTTCAAGAGGCAGGATTCGAGAGGGCCATGGAGGTAAGTCAGATATTTATCAAACGTGATAAAAATGACGAAGTTATTACGATCATAGCAAAAGTAACAGATGATCTCCTTATGGAAGGGGATGTGTCAATAATGAACTGCCAGTTCATTATTGACACATCCCCTGCATTGTAAACTAGTGGTTTACAATAGCCATAAACAAATTTTCCAGATCAGAAAGACAATTATAGATGAAGATATATCATTCAATGGATCTACAATATCCCAGGACAATAATGGTAATATAAAAATGACAATGGATGAATACATGGACAATGTGAAAGCAATTGACATCCATATGGAACGAAAAAACAGAGAAAGCTAACGGCCAATCAGGATGAAGTATTATCATGCCGATCATTGGCTGGAGAGTTAGTATGGATTGGGTGTAGAGTACTCCTGTAAGCCGCGCATGTTGCATCCTATATGCAGCCAAAAGTACCAATTCTTACAGTAGATGATCTAATTGACGTAAACTTTATGTTAACGGAGCTAAGGAATTTCAAACAAACAATCAGTTTCCCAAAGCTCCACCTGATGCAACGAGTATCGAAGTAGTATCTTACTCAGATGCTTTCTTCAACATATCAAGTTCAATTAGCTCCGGACAGACGGGGTTGATCACAGGAATCCAATTTAGATAAGATGCTTGGATGCTAAATACTTACCATATTGTGGACTAGGCTAGCTAAAAACAAAGAAGGGTAAGTCACTCATCATATGGAGCAGAACTTCTAGCGTGTACGGAAGCAGATGACCGGGTTTAGGGTATCAGGGAAGCGTTTGGTTCCATTTTCACGAAGAAAAGATTTCGGAACACGCTCATGGTGCACTCAAAGGGATTATTTGACACAGTAACTACTCTTCATGAAGGGCTAGACTATAGGCTCCAACAAACCATACAGCGCATTGGAGACTCATTTGAGTCTGGAGATCTGAACTGTCTTCTATGGGTTCAATGTTTCGCCAATATAGCAGATGCGTTAACAAAACGAAATCCACGTAGCCAACGCCTGTTGAACCGTATCGCGCGAAACGGGATTTTGAAGGTACCCGTACACAGACATTTCGAGGTTAATCATAACACATGGAAATAAGAGTCGATTGGGAAGATTCAATCAACTGGGTGTGTGTGAATTATGGTGTCAGCACGAGAACGTCCCAAACTTTGTGAAGGGAAAAAAAGTTGGTAATATAGGATGCCAAAGTCTAAATTATACATTGGCGAGTGAACAGTCGAAACATTCTGAATTAGGACAAAGGTGGTATGTGAACGAAAAGGCCGTATGTGTATTGATTTACATGAGAGCCGTGAATACAAGGCTTAAAGGCATGGACGCCACGGGTGTAGTGAGGAAGAGGCTTAAATCGGGAAAGTGCAAAGGAAGCCTTATCAGATGGAACAGTGAAAGAAGCTTCATAGTGATGCGAAGAGGCAAAGGAGAAAAATCGTCTATAAAAGACGATACGTTTGAGGCATAAAAATAAATAATAAAACGGAAGGAGAACGCGAGGGTTATACCCAATAGACTACGAGCCACATTTTCCAGCAAGCGAAGAGCCCACATACACTCAACCAGCATAGAATGTGTTAGATATTCCGTCGCGTTCCACAACAGTATCCCAGACCTCGTTACCCGCACCTAGCACTGTGGGCCTCCTCTAAACATATTCAACCTCACACCTACCTCACTCCCACACTAGTCTTGATTTCTGTTTACTCATACGTTATGTCTGTCTGCTTGACGAACGATTGCCCCTGGCGCTGATCGTCCATCTCCATATCCATCGTCATATTGCCCCTTTTCGATAGCATTCGAAAGTTTCAAAAGCGATGTGATACCTTGCTTTGAACGGTCCCCAGGCAAAAATATTTCCCAGTTGGTACCTGGTATGTTACTGGATGAGATGAATACTGACCTTCATCACGTGATGACGGAACATCCTTCCGAAATAGCTTTTGCGTGAGAATATCAACAACCGACCTCGCCGCTTCGGACGTAGCTTTATGCAAGACCTACTTATAGAATGTAACATTATCCATCCTCTGGACAGAGTATTTCTCCTTGAATTCTTCTGAATAGAATACCTCAACGAACGTTAGAACAAAATCTCGGCTCAGATTTCTACTCCTCTAAATGTTTGATGAAACTTTGTCTTTTGATTCAGCTGCATGAGATGTCTGACGATTGATAGACTCCATCCATGTGGATGGAAAATGGATGGAAATTGTTTTAGTGAATCTCAATACCGCTACGAAAAGTCATACATCAACTCTGTAAATAGTGATATGCAACGACTTCATGACATTATCTTTGCGCAACTCTCACTACTTACATTCTAATCTACCCACGCATTTACAACCGTTCATATCAATCATCGGCCTTCCATTAAACACGCAGTCATTTCAACACGACCGTCCATGTCAAAGCGATCAATACCACACCAACAGTTGTTGCACGACAAACTCAATACTTTGCTATTTAAGTACACATTTACGCGCGAACATACATAGCTACTTCAACACTTCAAAATTATCAACTGCAACTTTCAATACCGTCTTCATCGATCACAAAGCATTTAGCAACAATGTCGTCAAGTGCAGGAAAGTCACCTTCGTGAGGGCCCTTGAGCACCAACAGCATAGAAGGTGATAATGTGGGTGATGACAGTTGGGCATCTCTCGACTTCCGCAAGTTCGGTGTTGAAGGATAAGAGGTAGATATGTGTCTCACAATTATTCAAATCAGTGAAGTCAAAACACCTCTACGAAATATCTACCCAGCTCATCGAAATGATTTTACGGATTCAATAAAGAAGAATGGATTAAATTCTGGTAAGACAACGCTTACTGTTACGAGCAATTCGTCAAGAAACAATGGTATTAAGAGTATCTAGGAACTGGTGGTGTGCAAAATGGTACAAGTTTCCTGAAATCATCTTTCAAAATGGATCTTGTTGACGGGTGCCATCATGAGGCTTGCAGTCGAGAACTCGGGGCGGAGGATTCTAAACAATATGCATGGTCCAGAAAGACGTTCCGGGTCTGTTCTCTACTTCTCTACGCATAATGTGTTTAATCACACAATCTTTCGCCCTATTCTCAAAAAGATCGTCGTCCAATGTCAAAAATTAATACAATGATATTTCAAGTTTTTTTACATCTCGGAAAGCTAATGACTCAAATTCTCGGAGATGTTGTGTTTTATCTCTCTGAGATAACAATTCCCCAGATAAGTCTTACAGTCTCATGGTTGGTGAATGTATCATAATATTAGATATGATAAAATTCATTCATGCAACATACAGTAGATGCCGTATGGTAGGGTAAATTCCGTATGTTGCTCGTTCCCAGATCTTCAAGAATTTTCTCAATTTAGTAACTTGTAGTGTGTTAACTAAGAAAAATGGTCATGACTATGTGCAATTCTGACGCCGTTACATGTAACAGCGTCAGAATTGCACGTGCACGTTCATTAGTCAATCGGTTGATAACAATTTTTTCGTTTATCCACTCAACACATTGCTACAAAAGTGGACCCAGGAACAAGATTTCATAGAAAGGCTTCTCATTGGGCAACATTTTCGCCTCCATCTCACGTTCCATGTTTTTGACAAGAGCATGTGCAAACCTGTTCGCACGATCGTCTAAGACAACCCTATAGAACTTTTCACCGCTTTTTAGCATCGCCCTCCAATTAATAATTGACCAGTTGCTCGTGATATCATTGTTTATCGCCGAGTTTCGAACAACTCGTCCACATATCGTACGTGCAGCTCCAGAAGCTCCTGTTCCACTTCTCATCCCTCTTGCCAATCCTCTCTTTCTCGATCTACTCGCATGACGATTACCCCTCCCTCTGCTGACCTGCGTCTCTTGCACAACATCGTTTTGTTCGCTGTTTGGTACCGTAAACAGTTCGGAGAAACTTCAAATCGACAGATTTGATACAGATGCGAGTTCGTGTGATTGAGGAGTAATTTATGCAGGTCCCACATTCATTTATCGCATATACTGAATTCAGTGTGCACACTATTTATAGATGACCAAATAGATTGAATGAGTCAATTCGAAATTCTATTATGTTAGTATTTACTAGCAGTAACACCCGTCACACGTTTTAGAAATGCATTCAGAACGATCTTAGAACTGATATTTATATCAAAACCGAGTCGGGCATGAGAACAATAAAGAGCTATACATTAAGCATTTTATCAATTATTGATCTCATCACGGCAACCTTCAACAGAGGAGCCAACAAAACCCCCGGACGAAGTCGAAAGACAGACTCACAACCGACGACAGGAAAATCGACCCAAAACGCGCCTTATCTTGATTAATTATCAACTCTCGGAGCAAAAGGGATCCCCTCACCACACGTGAGTCCGATCCCTGTCGACTGCGACTCCGGAGTCGACGGATACACGAAGCGT
>JAULBU010033875.1:0-15932 GCA_032358235.1 Odonthalia washingtoniensis
GGAACTATGAATACCATTACTTCCTAACGTAGGCTGCAATGTCACCTGGTATGGATATGCCATGTATAACATGACAAAATTTTAAATTTTACATTGTATATGCATTTTCACTTTCATGATAGTTCATAACAACAAGTAAATAATTTCCCCAGATCATTTAATTATTACTTCTTCCATTTTGATTTTTAGTAATTCCGAGCAATGGGATACTGCTTATTTCAGTTATACCTCCATTCGGATAACATATTTTTAGAAATGTGATTTTTCATAATAAAAACAATCAAATTCCTGTGCATACATAATAGTCTCCCCCGAGAAGAAATAAAAGCTACTCGATTCTTAATAGAGGCTACAGCTACCGCAACCACATCAACCTGTACCATAAGCAGCGCATACCGGACGGAATTATCTTCTGTTGCATAGGTACTGGATATCAGAGGCAGCGCGTACCGAACGGAATTATCTCATAACATTAAGCCCTACCTTTATTTATAAAGATGAATAATAAATCAACAACTTCCTTTATTTATAACGATGACTAATAAAACAGCAACTTCACTTTATAACAACCGTTTTCGGATAACAAATTTTAATCTGTAGGCGGAGGTGCTGGTGCTTCCTGATCCCCCTGTTCAATTCCGTGTCAGACTAGAAGTGCAGTACTATTCTCGACAGCAACAGCCATGTAGTTCCGAAGCGTATTAGTGGAATTTGTAGTTATTTCACGCGTAAGCAAATCAGATCTGTGCATAGATGTCAAGGCAGTCCTATATGTCCCCAGTAAAGCATTGGTCTGGTCGTATTTCGCTCGCCGTTCGGCTTCAGTTGCCCTTGACGCTGCCAATTCTTCCGTTAGTCGGGTTATATCCAATCTGGAATGATTGTTTTTTTCAATCTCCAGGTTCAGAGCCTTCTCCGCTTCGGATTCCTTGTGTCCCAATTCCATGTTGCGATCGTGTAACGGCTTCACTCTCTCACCGTTTCGGATATTGCTTTCATCTTGAACGATCCACTCTCTGAATTGGTTAAAAAACCGTCTACAGCAGCCGGAAATCTGAAAGTTGTGCCATGTAGTACTGGCTGCAAGAAATAAGTCATCTTACCGTACCAACCTTCCCGATCGGAGTACACTTCTTCCCTAACTTCTTCGTACACACCTCCAGCCATGTAAACATCCTCACCACCAGGCGGCTCATCGTCTGGTTCAATATGTGGCCAGGTTGTATATCCCATGGACACTAAAAGTTCCTGGACGATGCTGGCGCAGTTTTCCATACTTGCTTGATTCTCACTCCGTATCAGTATTTTAACTTCTGGAAAAACTCTGACTTTCCAGTAGTTCAACTTATCTATGGTTAAGTTAAATTCCCGTTCTTCGGCTCGTGGTAAATCAACAATCGCCCTGTGTCCCAGTTGTAATGTACGAATGGGTTCTGCATTTCCTTCCTTAAAGTGAACCAGTATATCTCCATTGTACGGCGTATTGCAAGCAGGACCTTTTTGAGATTGTAGTCAGAGTTGTAATATAACTGAATCAATTACCGATCGGAGCACATAAATTGTAAAGCGTTAGGAATAGGGGTCGTAATTCCGTAACCACTGCTTTTTGTCAGAAGTGGATCAACATGTTTCGTCACTTCCATTCCGTATCTGGAGCAGTACATAAAAGCACTAATAAACAAATCCACTGCCTCTTTCGATATAACCTGACGATAAAGTTGTTGATACGTAGATGTCCCGTACTTGTACTGACGAAGGTTATGAGCCGGTAACGGTGGTAACGGCGCTGCTATCAAAGGTGATGGTTCCATATTATCAACGTTGAACGGGCCGAACATGTAATACTTCCCCCTGTCCTCCACTGACATACCAAATGCCCCAACATCATGCCAACCAAGCATGAATGGAATAATGTTCCCTTGTACATTATCCTTATCCCGTTTGGCTTTTCAGCATCTCTTATACCAGAACGACGCATTCGTGTCTCAAACACTGAGTCTTCAACGCAGGACTCCCTGTTTTGGAACATGTACCAATCCGAAATCGGTCTTGGAAGAATTCTTGGTACCTCTTCAAAGGTTTCCCAGGGTTCTGTTGAGTGTGACATCATCCTAAAAAGATTAACCGCACGGTTTTGATATTCCACTTCTTCGGGGCATCGTATCCATATAGTATCACACGGCTGACGGGCAATGCACGCCATTGCATCAGCCCCCGTGTGTGCCCACCTGTTTCCCCAACTCACTTCACAGGACATTCTTCCTGTACCTCCACTATCACGCGCTCCGCTCGGATTGTCAATCATCGTCAAGTACCTCATCCCATCAAACAAATCTCTCTCGGAGCAATTGTTAATGTACTCATTCACAGAACATGGCGGCCTTACTCTCCGTCCGGTTCCATTTCTTCCAAACTGATGATCGTTCATCAAATTGGAATGGGTGAAATGTGTGATCTTGCTCATTGTTGACTTGAAAGGTTGTTTGATGGTAACTATAAGTGCAGGTTTTTTCAACTCTACACTTTCATAGTTCGTTGCACCGAGTTTGGTCTCAAGGGGTTCGCCCCCATGTAGCTGTACAGTTCTGGATGATGATGATGCATTGTTCTGCGTGACAAGACGCGGAATTGGCGCTAGATTTTCTTCGTACTACTGGTCCATTTCGGTTTATGTTCCAGTTTGGTTGATAGTGGTGATGATTAGAGAAATGTGTCAGTTGCGTAAGTATAGAAACTCATTTGAATAATCCGACGTGGACAATGTTGTTAAGTACTGTTTTCCCGCACGGAATAGAAAGAAACATGAGACAACTAGTGAAATTATTTTCATACATACCTTCAACGGTATAACTTCTTCCATATGACTCGTTATCACGAAATTCGTCTGTTACGGTACGTCCAATCGCATTATCGTTTTGATTGCAATTTCATTCTGTTAAAGGAACAGTAAACACACGACCCCATTCGCAGTCTCGGTTAGTTACGCTCATAGGCTCCCGTGACATACTTTGGTCGGTATTATGACTTCTGGTTGAGTTTCAAACCTTGCACACTTTTCTAACTTCCCGTCCCCTTATCCAGACCGGTTTGAAAATTATCACCATTTATGTTGCGACGGCACCGTTTAATTAGAAGTATAAAAATTAACACATACTAAATCGTTCATTGAGTTTATTATCAATCACAATCACCACTTACTACTCTATTTTTGACCATTTGTCAATGGTTCATATGTACATTCACACAATTCCCCCTTTTCATATGACTCTTTGCTACTTATTCAAATTCCGTTTACGGTCCATATTACTTCCATTCTCTAGAGTCATATACAACGCGGCACGTTTGCACCTTGAAGGGACCATCGTGTCTCCTCACTGACTGTTGCCTTCTCCTATACTAAAACCTCCACCCCTTCATCATTCGTCCAAATGTATCCATTGTGATTCATCAAATCTACCTTTAGGGATTTCCGTTCGGATTGGTTTTTTACCACATCAATTCGCGCACTAGCCGCTTCCACATCACCCTCCACATTATCAGTGCCGTGACCTCCGTATTGTTGTTTTTCTGCTCGGATTCCACCATCCTCAACTTTGTTTCCCCCTCCTCTTTTTTAAATACGTCGTCCATTGATTTCATTTCTTGTCCAAGTTTTTCACATCCTTCCCCTGCCTGTAAAGGTATCATCATGTTATGTAGAATAATTATTCCATTGATGATGTCCCCTGATGTCTTCGACTCCTCATTTCGAACGGAATAACATAATAGTCCATATCTCATACGCAATGAATAAAAGAAATGAGATACTTTTTCACGTACGGTATTGCAGATGGTTGTAAAGTTGTGTCCAGCCGAGCTCTTGTCGTCACAGTCTGGTTCAATAAATATCTGCCATAACGGATAATTGCCATCCACAAGGAAGTATAGCAATTTCCTTCTCGTATTTGACGGCATCAACGTATATCCACTGTTATGGCACATACCAATATCCGAATGGAAAATATCTCGGATCACACATGACGTTATTAATGTGTTGAATGTACTACTCGTACAGGATTTGGCAGTAGTCCAAGACCAACAGTATAGGTACATGTCCACCCACACATCGGCTGTAACTTGTAAATTACTTTTTCTCGACTCTGATAAATGATCGTCCCCGGATGTTTCACCTTTAGAAAATTTAACACATTCTAAAAATCCGGTACAACCTGCAAACCCTTCCCTTGCAAAGGATTTCTTTATTCGCATCACCTCATCCGAGTTCATTTTTCGATTTAAGAACATATCACCATACTTCTTCACTAGAAAATTACATAATTCAGCAACTATGTTTTCACTTTTGTGCATTCCATGACATCCAAATCACACCGTTCGGTCGTATATTTTCCAGATTTAATTGTTGAAAATGCTGTAAACATCTTGGTCTCTGTCATGATGTCAGCCACCCCAGCACTACAACTTGGCAATAGCCATATACCCGGGCGGAACTGGACCAATTTGGCCATCAATCGATTGAATAATTGTTTTGATATACTAAACATTTGTTGAAATGTCCAATCAGTGCACAATTCCTTCCTGAATATGAATCCCTTTCCCTCACTGTTTCGGAGCTCATGCAAATGAGTAATGGTAGGCATTTACCCATATGGCACGGCGTGCTCCTCCTCGTATTCTTCACCAAGCCCTTTTCCGATTTCGGTAAGGATCAGCTCCTGCTGTCGATGCAGTTCCTTGAACGCGTTGTGTAGTTGTTGTTTCTGTCTCCTTGTTCGTCCGCCTTGTTTCCGTTTTTTCCTCGTCTTGCCACACCCTCCGTTACAATCCGACATTGCACTTTCACAATCTGTTAAATATATTTTTCGCAATTCCAATTCCGCATGGACTGAATTGTCTCCCACAGTCGACAGCATTACTTCAAAAAATTGACAATGCCAATTTTTCCGTCACGGATTTCCGAGCTCACTGACAATGCTGTGAATCCAATACAGCCATAACCGATTTAAAAACCAATCACAAACACCCACGGATACTTTTCACATACCGTCCCTGTCCATTTATTTTCTTCTTTCGGCAATACAGTGAAATGTCCTTTTCATTTCCTTCGTCATCACAGCACCGCTCATATTGCACACCACCCACAACGTTTCCGGATACCCCCGGCTTATTATTCCGGCCGGTGCCATGTTCTCTCTTCTACAGCTCATTGGTCCATACGTTCCGAAATATACACATAATGGAAATGAACCAGTGCATGCTGGGCGTTTTAATAATAAATTTGAGTCTGACAATGCAAATTTTTACCCCATGTGTAACATTTCCAACGGACTGTATGTACCCTTGTTTACAAAAAATATTAATATTTTATTAGAGTTCACCTGATCTAACTAGAGATGCCCTTATACTACACATAGATCTAGAGAGAGTCGGCGAGATTTTGGACACTATTATACAAGGTCAGGTTCATGAAATCTTAATTATGATCATATTCTGGGCCATTTTCATGCCATAAATCCACCAATCAGATTTGAGATTAAATTTAAGAGGGACTATGTATTGTAGGTAGAATATATACAGCTAACTCCAATGATAATTGTCTGAGGCGTGGTACTTCAGTGATACCTCGTTAATTGTTGACATTTGACAATTCTAGACTTTCGTGAGTGTACTCAGCTTACGATTGTACTGGGGGTTCTATAAATTTTAAATTTCCAATTTTTTGGAAAAATATTGATGGGTGAATCCGGGCCTAGTACGGTGAAATGTGTGTAAAGTGAAAGATAAATACGATGAAATGTTTTGTGACAGCATTTGGGAGGTGAAAAAGAAATGATGACATAATTAGGGGATGGATGTAAATTGCCAATTTTAAATGTTTCCTGAAATGATTAAATGTGACAGTTCAGTGCGGTGACATAATGAATGACTGTCAATCCCTGTTCTTTCCACAACACCGAGACAGTCATCTGTATGTTAAACCTCCACATTCTTGAACTCGACTGTCGATGAAATTGCAATAATGTTGTACAATTTTACCTTCTGCATATCATCGTGAATTTCTAGGCATTTTGATGAATGTAAACTCCTAATTGCAGTCCTAACCATGCAGTATATTGACGGCAAAAACGCTAACACCCCCATGAATTCCAAAATAGCATGGAGATGTTGCACCAGGTGGTGTTGCAGGCGATGTTGCAAGTAACCGCTACATGTTCTTTTCGACGTGGTGCTCCCCAGTAGAAAAAAATCAGAATAGGTGGCTTTTGAGTAGCGGTTTTACGCGCCGAATGGCGCATGAGAATTTATTTCAAAACATTTTGATTTTTCTCTACTGTACTTGCCAAGTAGGGCACAAATAGATCATGAATGGCGTGACTGATAATTCTATAAAAACTACTAATAAGTATGGACCATGACTGGCGGATTTGAAAATAATCAGAATACGGAACAACCATTCATCAGCCATGCTGGGGTTCTTTTTATATTGGAACCGATGCAACCATCCGTCAGCCATTCCAGTGGCTACTGGGGCGGCTTATGAATGGTTATCATTCAACAATTAAATTTTTATTTATTCATTTTTAGTTCATGTCATACAACCATTCGTCAGCCACCTCAGTGGCCTCTGGAATGGCTGACGGATGGTTACATGACATGCAATGAAATACATTTGAAGGCTTTGGCATCCTAGTTGTTGAAGAACTTGTTCTACTTTACTACAACCTACAGGACATACGTCAGGTATATTTATTGGTTTGCAACCATTATGTTTCACGATTGATACAATTTTTCGTATTACATCACCGCCTCTTTCAACTCGAACATCGCCATGTATTTATAAATTGGTTAATTTGTTGTATATATATTCGAAATTATGGAAAATAATCTCATATGTATTGCTATTTGCGATATGTTCAACAATACCTCTACCTTAAAGATTGTTTAATATTATCAGTAACATCATCAACTATTATACCACTACCTCTTGCAATACCTTTATGTAAACTACCATTATGATATTCTACAGATAATGCAACACCATCAATGTTTAAGTCTGTAAATATTTCATCCTCACCGTGAATATTGGCACGTTTAACAAATGATTCAATTTGTTAATGAGAATATGAATTATCTAATGATAAAATAGGTGTTAAATGTTTATAATTATTTTGCAGTTTACGTGATACATTCTTCTGGTAACACGCCAACAAGATTCAAGATTTATGAGAATGATGTGATTGTAGGTGTGAGTATATGTTATGGCATAAGAGTTCCTGAATTATCTGCAATTCAAGTAAGAGACTATGGTGCTTTTTTTATTGGTTGTACCAGGTGCGTTAACTATGGCTACAGGACCTGCACATTGGGAATTACTTATAAGAGCCACAGCTTTACATAATCAAGTTTATGTAGCTGCTTGTTCACCAGCCCGAAAGGATACATATGATAGTTCTTATGTTGCCTGGGGACACTCTATGATTGTTGATCTATGGCGTGAAGTTATCAAACAAACTGATCACCAACCTAATATCACCATATCTGAAATTGATATGGACAAAGTCAATGAAGTTCGCATGAATATTCCAACAAGTAAACAAAGGCGTGATGATATATATCAACTTAAGCACATTAAATCTTGAAGAAGATTTTGGAATACAAGATGCTAAAAACGTTTTTTGTAAAAAAACTGAATTATAAGCAAATTTAAATAAATTATTACGTAATAACATTTTCATTTCCCATTTTGTATCTCAAACAATCCTACAAATTTGCTACTTTTAACTAATCTTGATGTAGTTCCTTTTATAATGCTTTCATAACGCTTGATACCGTTCCATATATCATCAATTTCATTATTATACATCGTACTCGGTAATGAATGAGCATCTTGTATAGCTTGATTAGCACCTTCCCCTAAATAAGGTGTCATTGCATGCGCTGAATCTCCTACAAGTGCAAGTTAATAAATATCCGAGAATCAACTAGTACTTTCATCATATTCATAAACTGCAGTACTTGAAAATTGGGTGCTATTTTCAAACTATTTTAAAACATCCTCTGGAAAATTGCTCTTAGTTAATAAATATATACCTTCTTCTTTTGTTGTTAATGTTTCACTATTTAAAATGTTTTCATCGTCTGGTTTATTATCACGAAACGACATTAATGTTAATGGAATTCTATTATTTTCAGTACCTACTGCATATTGGATAACATAAATTCCATCACCAAACCATTTATGCACACCACCATATGGTACTATGTTCTTATTTGCAGATGAAGATGATCCAATACCCCATAATATTCTGAATCCTGTATACTTTGGTTTTATTGATGAAGATATATTATTTCGGATATTTGAACGTACACCATCAGCACCTATAATTAAATCGTATAGTTCATTTTCAGACCATTATTGAATTCTAAAATACCAATATCTTTAATTACACTCTGAACTTTATATTCTGAACCTCTTTTTATTTCAATTCCATCTTTAATAACGACTTAATTTAGTAACACTTTTAGTAAATCACTTCTCATAATTCATGCAAGTAATGATTTATCATTCTCATCAACTAGAATGTTTTCACCTTTTTCACCCTCAATCATGCACCTCGCATCAAATTTGAATAATGAACGTTATGAAGATGATCGTGCAATTACACGTGATAATAATGATGCATGTTCACGAAAGTCTATACCGTATTCCTAATATAATACTGCAGAACCACCTGATAAGTTTAATGCTGCTACTTAATTGGCATCACCGGTTTCAGACCGTGTTTCCTATATAGTTTACCATAACTATGTTACAAGATTTTATTTTATCTTTACGTGATAAAACTAATGCTGTTGTTAATCCACTTATACCACCTTCTATTATCGCTATCTTATGTGATTTTTATCGATGTCGATGTTGACATACATGTTTGATGGATGTTGTTATTGTGACGACGATACGTCGAAATTGAAGCGGCAAAGACATTTGTCGTTGGTAATGATGATATGAACGTTAATATCGTCGGCATCGTTAGGATGGCTTTCTTTAGACGTCTTCGTTGTCTTCGTCCTCATTGTGTTACTACTCTTATACTAATTTCAATGAGAATATGTAATGAGAATCTGCACTGAACATTGAAGTAATAAAAAAAAATTAATCTCAAATTTTGAATTCTGACGTATGAACATAAAGTCAAATCTTTGTAAATTTTCGTTTCTTTCAAAATTGAACACTTGTCCGTCACCTACTTTGTCAACAAATCGTCATGATGAATTTCATACTTCCTTCAACGTCTACTTCATTTACACTCATTTCATTCATACCTCGCCTTCCACTATCATCTCTACATCGCACAACGTCGAAGACAGCAACAAATCTATTTCGTCCTAATCAACTAACTCGTTGGTATTGCACATAGGAATCATCGTCATCAAAATCACAACATAATAACGGCCGTAAACATATAGGGTTACCTAAAAACGTACTGGTAGAACCGCTACCACGTCAATTAACATCTGGCGAAACACCATGGGGAGATTATCTAATACCTACATTGCCAGACAATTCAACACCGAAGAACCCATCTAGGTACACATCACCAATTGAAAACCCATTTACGGTATTAGGTATAGAATCATCATGCGATGATACAGCAGTCGCGATTGTAAGATCCGATGGTAAGATCTTAGGTGAAGCAAGTATAAATCAAAATCAACTAACTGAACAATGGGGAGGTGTAGTACCTCACGTAGCGCGAGAAGCACATGAAAATGCAATACAAACCGTAATTCAAACCGCTTTAAATCAAGCGCAAATGACAGAGAATGATATTGATGCAGTTGCAGCTACAATGGGACCAGGTCTAGAAGTTTGCTTACGAGTTGGTTACCGAGCAGGACGTGAAATATCAAACCGTACAAAATGTGACTTTGTTGCTGTTAATCATTTAGAAGCTCATTTATTAGTATCTAGGTTATGTTCATCAGGTATGGCGTTTCCATTTTTAACATTACTTGTATCAGGTGGACATTGCCAATTATTATTAGTATATTCAGTTGCTAAGTATGAAGTATTAGGAGGTACTTTAGATGATGCATTAGGTGAAGCATTTGATAAAAGTAAACGTATTTTGGGATTACCTGTTCGAAATAGTGGAAGGCCAGCATGAAAAGAATTAGCATTGATCGGCACTCCAAATGCTATACCATTTCCAATACCTATATCAAAGAAACCAAATTGTAATTAAATGACATTTTCATGTTTCGTGCGCGGGACCATTCGAGCCATGTATTCAAATTCACGTAAATCAAACAAACATTAAAAAGAAATGTTTTTTATTGTTGTTTGATGCTAATAACTAAAAAAACATTTTTTAAAAATCATTAAAAAAACATTAAGAAAAGTGAAAGCGATTCCTGCGAATTCATCATTATCATCACAAAACCATTCGTCGTCTATGGCTCATGGAGTTTATTCATGTGAATTTTAACAACATCAACACCATTCACACAGCGGCGCACATTATCAAGCAAACGGACTCTACGGTATCAGTGGAAATCTAACGACTCATGCGAATAGTTCATCACAATTCGCAAGTTTCAGCATAGATAGCAGTCTTCCATCCCGTATTCATCCAGACGGTGATCTAATTGATGTTCCTGGATCTTTCTCTGGATCATTCAAGCGATGTTAGAAAAGGATACAGATGTTTCTGATTACTTAACTCCTTTACATCTTTACACCTTGCGGCATCCAAAGCTCATCAATATGTTGTGGAATTATTGTTAAGCCGTGGTGCTAACGTGAACCAGAAAAATCTTGAAACGTGGTTGGTCTGCTTTAGCCTTTGCAGTTTTGAACGGACACGCAGATTGTGCTGTTATTATGTTAGAACATGGAGATGTTTTTACAGATAATTGTAAGACAATTGGACGTATAAATTGGACTCTGGTGAATTACGCGGCACATCACGGAGCGGAGGAGGTTGTTCGTTTAATTATACAACAACTTCAGGAACAAAAGCAGATTGGAGTGTCTAATTTCACTGCTGGTGATAAATCTGATGGTGCTTCCACGTCGTATCAGAATAATAACAACCAAAATTTTGTAGGGGGTGACGATGGTACCGTGAATGGTTCGTACAAACCTGACGAGGATGATGAACAGGACGATGGGACACATGGAGAATATCTTGATGATGATGAAGGGTGTTAGCATAGATATGAATGACTCATCGTTACAACCCTCGAAAAATTGAAGGTGACGAGCTTTGCTTTGAAACTGGTCTTGGTTATGGTAACCGAGGTGGGGGATCAGAGGCAGAAACTTCAACTGGGAATTAAGCGGCTAATGCAAATTTGAATAAGAATGCAAGAAACACGAATCATACAACGACGAAGTCTCGACGCATGGTGATCAAAGAGGACAGGCAGAAAGCTATTCGATAAAGAGAAATGATAAAAAGAGAGGTGGAAGCGAGTGAAGCACGGAGGAATCTATGAATCAACGGTCGGTCATGAAACTTACTGAAGCCATTCAGCATGTGAGGAAGCTTGTTTTACATCTAGCAACAGGTGTGGGGAATGACTCGAATGGTGGGCCACATGGGGATAATGGGGATGATAATGGTGACGACAATTACAACAGCACTGGCGGTAATGAAAACGGTGGAGGAGGAGGTAATTAACCATGCTGGTAATCACCATCATCATCATCGTGGCCCTGAAGGGCATGCAAATGGTTGGCACAATTGTGCTAATGGAGGATTTCCGGCACCGCTAGCAATGGAAGTTGGGCTTGTAAATGAAGTTAAAAAATCACGAAAGATATTGGCCCGGTTTCTGAAGAGAAGCGAATCAAAAAAGAAAACGAAAAAGAAGCAATTGACATTAAACGAGAAAATATGATAGTGGTGATAAAACATTCAATCACTGGCACTCTTTAAGGCAGTGATCCTCGCTCTTTGCCGCATGCAACAACACGAGTGGTCAAGATGGCACTGGATAAAAGTGAAGAAGTTATATTACAAGCTTAAATTGCTACGGATATAATCTCAACCTTTGAAAAGGGGTTTGTTGGGATAGGGACGGCAATGCGTGAACAAAATCTGGATACGTTGAATGAATTGTGACCGAGAACACATGGATTGTTGATTGAAGTAAAGAAGAAACGTGGTGATGGTGTTTGCAGGAGAAGATCCCACAAAGTTAATGAATGAGGCGGAGAGAATGAAGAAAGAATTACTTGAAAAACTAGATTCTGCTACTACATCAACTGTGACTATGAACGCTATGGGTGATAGTAATGGTATGGTTGGAAAATCTGAAGTAAAATCACATTCATCAATGTCTTCATAGTATGGAGATGATGAATTAAATGAAATTTATTTAACTAAAAACAATCATGAGAATATTAAAAATTCAACTGGTGGTAGTGTGATGTATTCAAATACAAGTACGGCGTGTGGTATGTCTGGATCAATGAAGAAAATTCAACAACAAGGTGAAGTTATAGATTCTTCGACTTCGGATGATGGTAAAAGTCATGATGGAATGCCAATAGTACTAGTGTAGAACGACAGCAAAAATCTTTCATCCTCATCGTAATGTTGAACAGAGTCGTCATGGTCATAAAAATGCCAACGAGGAGACTTAACGTCATCAACGAATTTGATAGATTTTGTGTTATTGATGTTTTTTCATTACATTCTCACGATAAAATCTGAAAAATAAATATAGCATAATACGTGTATAAATTGATAATCTCATTCTTCTACTCCATTTGTATGAGAGCCTCTCATTTTTTCCAGCTGAGCTGGAAAAAAAGTTCTTTCGTTTCGCCCATCACCACCGCGATTGCTACACTTTCTCCAACGCTAACATTAACGAATACGTCACAGGAGAACTGACCATATTATGCCTTATTTATTATTCCTCATTTAGCAACAAACAAACTAATTATAAACAGAATTGACAGGTAAAGTCCCTGGTTTAGGAGCTGTAAGTTTTATCATTTGTCTTGAATGAATAGCTGCCCGTCATTCAGCACGGCTTTCTTTCCTATTTTCAATCAAACTTGAGAGACGATGACGACCGAGGAGAAATGATGTGCTATATCAAAAATAATGACATCATTGGACATAATTGTTCAGTTCGGGGATGCGATTTAGGCGGCGGTTTGGGCTATGGTTGGTTCGCCGCCACCATAATAATCAGATGAACTAGTACCACCAGCTCCTTCTGCTCTACCTTCACCACCAGCATCAGCTAAAACGATGATGAATACCCATATTTGGATTAAGATGATTAAAAGTCATCATAGTTCAGTCAATGATATAAACTAACCTCGTCCTCTTCACTCGTAAAACGTGTAAAACTTCCCCGCATTCCCCCGCCCTAATCCCCTTTACAATTTCATTATAAATTTCTTATGCTGCTCCCGCCCGACCTGTTTAGTCCCGCCAACCGGGACCTTCCGGCAACTCCGAGTATTCCTGCCAAAAAACCCTTTGTCTTCTTTGTGAGAAGTAAGTCTTTATTTCCATCCATCTACAACAATGCAATCTATCATGTTACACCATACCGTTCATAAACATTAACATTATTCTGTAACTCATGTTTTATCGTTATTAATTTTTTTGTAATGTAATTCTTCCTTTAATTTGTGTTCTAGTTTCTGTCAAGAGTTTGGCATAGTTGAGAACAAACGAATTAGTTTAGACACCGCAGCATCCACTGTATGCGCCGAAAGGCGTTATATATGGAGCGGTTTTACACAAATCCATTCGAAATTAGATGATCTAAAATAAAGGCAGGAAGTGATATCTATATGGTGGCCCTGATGATTTTCGAGCACTCACTAATGTTATTTCGAAAACATCTACGGAAATGTAATAATTCATGACAGTAAAATTGGTGCTACCAAATGATATTCCATCTCCACCACCGTCTTCCATCTTCCTTACACCGTAATGATAAATCTGCTTACGTTTCATCATCTATGGAAACAGAACCTGATAATTAACTGCGTAATAATAATAATTCTTCGGAATCTACTGCAACTCCAAACCCTGTTACAACAGGCAGTGGTACACTTCAAAAACAACCACAACCACAACAGCAACAACCCAATACAATATTTACAGCTAATCATCCAACTTCGAGAAAAGGAAAAAGTCTAGGATTTCTATCACAACGATTTGTTCAATTATTCTCACGTTCTGGGGCAACTGCGGTATCACTAGGGAATGCAGCTCTTCAGTTATTTGGAGGTTCTCCATCTCATTCAGATCCATCTGGAGTGAATCCATTGAAAGGTGTTGATACTTCTAAATTGTTAAAGACAAATGTGTGACGATTATATGATATTGCGAACGTTTGAACGTCTTTTAATTTAATTAAAAAAGTACATACCGTCAATCGTAAGCCAGCTTTCAAATGGCATAGGCCTGAAACTAGCTGTTAATCGGTAACAACCTTGAGGGATAGTGATGGTGGTAAACGTCACATTCTGCAGTTGTACTTCAGGATAGAGCTAGAACAGCTGTGAAAAGACAGAAAACATTCACTTCTGGCCGTCATGGAATGGATATGTATGGAAATGATGGTGGTAGCAGTGGTGCATTACGGAGTTTACGTAATTATGATGATGGGGAGATTGCAGTTGATGCAGGAACAAAAAGGGGAAATCGACTGTGTGATCAGCTCTTTTATTGAAACTTTCGCGAAACAGTGGCAGGATTATGTTGTTTCGAACAATTATATGATGGTAAGAGGTCCGATTTCAATGTAAAGGGTTTATGGGAGTGTCACTGATGTCATAAAGCAGCATCGTGGCGGTGATAATGAAATCCGTTATCATCGTCTTCATCACAATGATCTAGATAGGTATGGCGGTGATCGTGAACGTGAGCTTGACCGTGACCGTGATTGTGACCGAGAGCACGATATTAATCTCTATCACAGGTCGTCTAGCGTTGGACGGATTTACCGTCACAACGGAGCTGGTGGCGGCAAGCGTAGTAGTGGAATATTGGACGGTCCCCACGCATATGGAGGTAGAAGAAGAGGTGGAGGAATCAGAAGTGTAAGTATCGGTAGTGTTGCACAGTCCAATGGTATTGGTGGAGCTGGAGGACATAGCTGGAAAATTGTTAAAATGGAAGTCGTCATGCTAGATGAAGTTAATGTCATCAAAGGAAGAAGAGGTTATGATGACGATAATGATGATGACCTGCCTCGCCTAAATCACACAGCTAAAGTTAAGCTGGAAGGTCAAGATAGAGTCGGGAGGGGTATGAAAAGAGGTGATGGATGCTTGGATGATGATAATGATTATTTCAACAACAACAGTAGCAATATGAAAAAGAGAAGTGAAACATGGTGGAAATGTCCAATGGCCTCTAATAGGAAGGTAAATGATCAAGACATTACGGCTAATGGAAAGGATGAGGAATATGACGGAAAGAAAGCGAAAATTGGGAAAATCCATGAAGTGGAAGCGACAGTGCAAATGGGAACACTGAGAATGGGTACGATAAGATTAAGATTGAGGGAGATGCTAATTCAAACGATGTGATAACGGATGTAATGAGGAGGAGGCGGTGGATGTGGGGGAGGACGTGGAGGACGTGGTGGTCGTACAGACGCAGAAGAAAAATGGGGGAAGGACGTGGTGAATGTGGTGGTCGTACAGACGTAGGAGAAAATCAGGGTTCACCATGAAACCATGGCAAGTTGAGCCATTGAGGACGAAGCAGCTGTCTTCGTAGTTACAATACGAGGAACATGGAGTGTATGGACTAGAAAATGGTTATCTTCATCAACTTCATTTCAATAAAGCATTACCAAAGCTGGTCTCACCAGTGGTGGTAAGCTGCACGTAACTGAGGATGAGAAGATGGTGGTGGCGGCTGTGGAGGCGGAGGAGGGGGTGG
>JAULBU010033886.1:0-15931 GCA_032358235.1 Odonthalia washingtoniensis
ACAGGTTTATATAATTCCTGGTTACCCTCTTCTTCTATCGACGTGGACGGCAAATCATTGGTGTCCAACGACTCTTCAGGAGCTGCCATGTTGTAATCAGCTTCGGCGGATTGATGGTCAACTGATTCTTCCGCGAAATGTAATTCGCGTGTTGCTTTCGATCCCCAAGTGGGTATTGGTAAGGTCCGCGTTCCTACGCGTTGGGCTCTATACGAGTCGTCTTGTTCTTGTGCGAATTGAACGAGGTAGTCGAATGTTAATTCATGACGAGGCTCACTTTTCCAGAAGCGCACAACGATCGTTCGCGTGGTCGGCACCAATCCGTCCACGAAGAACGTCATCTTGTCTAGCTTGTCGTGTACATTTCCGCAAAGATAGGCGGCGTCGTTTAACCTGGACGGTAAATCTTGGTCGGATTCGTTGATCAACTGACGCGATCCGCGTAACGTATTCACCGCTTCGCGTATAGCAGTGGGTGTCGCGTACGTTCTTAGTAACGATTGGACGGATTCTGGTCAACATGTTACTCCTCCGGAGCGAGCTCTGTTTCTTGTAGATATAAATTGATTCAGGGCCTCCCCCGTAAGGAACTGGGGAAGGCCACGTATGATTGTGCCTCGGTTGGTCCGAGTATGTCGCAATCTTCTACCATCCTGGAGAGGAAGTCGAATACCATTATTGGATCATCCCCGGAGAATCGGTGTTCCTTCACGGTTAATTTAAGGCCCTTGAGGAGTCTGAGTAGCTCTCCAGTAGACGCACTGTCTCGGTCTCCGCTTGTTCTGGACAAACGATAATATAGGTACGACATCAACCGATCGAATGATGGGTTTGATGGTTTGAACGAGGTCAATCCTCGGTGTTTAGGGCCTTTCTCACGTTCAAATAACGGTACGGTCAGTTCGATAATATCCAAGCCAAAGCCTGTTGTTTCGTCGTCCTCTTCAGATGATGAAGAGTCGTAGTTGGGTACACGTAGCGATTCTAATGACGGGTTTGATCGGTGCGAGGGTGACGCGCGCGATCCACTTTGCTTTATCTTACGTGACGTATCAAGATGTACCATTGAAGCCCGTTGCGACGGTAAAGGTAGACGTTGAGGTGCGTCTTTCTGACCCGGTGCGGTGTTAAAATCTTTTTTTTGCTTTTTGTTCCACCTCGAAATTTGAGTTTTGCTGTAGTGATGTACCGTGTTCCAAGAGTGCATTGACGTCCGAACGTAATAATTTTACGGCTTCGGCGACGGACCGTTGAAGAGGCAATCTTTTCGGCAATAGATAACTTAATAGCCGTAAGCTCTTCGTGGAGGTTTTTAAATTCCTCCTCGAATTCGGTCTTTTGGGTAAGTTCTTCTTCCAGACGTGATTTTAAGTCTGTTATTTTTTTCTTGAGTTCCACAGATTCTTCGCCGCAAATGCGTTGTATGGTTTCCCACGAGTGAATTGGCCAGCTAACGGTACGGGAGTGTCCACAGAACCGGTTCTTGATGTTGCACGTGAGGTGGTACGCGATCCCGCCGGTAGGATACCGGTTACTGATCGTCTTTTTCTTAAGCCGGGCTTTGGTATGCCAGTTGTAGTTTCGTCTATCTTCAGTCAATTGCCACCTAGTTAATTCTAGGCTGTGAGACCAGATGTAGTGCAATGCACTTCCCCAAAGAGAGGGAAAGAAGGGAGTTGGCACTAAGGATGTTCGAGGCCCTCGTTCCGCAGTAGCCTACGTGAATGGCAAAGTACTCCACCAAAAGAGGAGGGGGTTGGGTTGAGTTACTGTTGAGGTGGCGTCCACCACAATGTCGGTGTCTTCGAACGACTCGTGCACGCGAGGTTGGAATACTGTCGTAGCCGAAAGGGCTTCGTTATTAATGACGAAGTGCAAGTTCGGGGTCAGATTTAGTCTCAAGGTGGCTTGTCTTTATTAAAGTATAAGTAGTTCGGGGACAAAAAGACCTCTTAAGTAAGCTTGGCCTTCCACCCAACGGTTGGGGCGGGCATACAGAGCGTTAAGTTCAGTAAGGTACTGTACTACGTGGTATACACTGTCAGCTGACACATGGTCAGTCGTCCAAATGGTCAAACTACGCAAAACATAAAAACGTGACAACGTGACATAAGAGCGTGACCAGAACGTGACATAGCGTGACACAATGTGACGGAATGCGTCTTGGAGGTTGGGATCAGAAACAGTCGATGCCCGCTACCAATCCGGCGGCCAATTGCACTACATGGGGTATGGTGTGCGTACCACGTGGGCACAATGTTAAGGAATTATCAATTTACGCTGGTAACAGATTTGGAATAATCTCCCCGCTACTATCTACGAGATTATACCCACATTTTATAGGTACTATACCAAGGTATAGTACAGGTAACGTATCAGTACATATACAATTTTTTTCAATTCCAATTGATATAATTTTTGTATAATTTTTCAGATGGGGTAAAGCCCAGGAATAATGTTAAATTTGAAGTAACACTATATTGCAGAGATTTTATTGAAATGATTATATCAGAATGATGTCAGAACAGAATTTCAGAATTTTTGATATATTTTTGTTAAAAATTGAATTCCAAGTCAGATGAAACACACGTGTCTAAAAGCAATCTGAAGGAAAGTCAATTTTTGAATGTTGAGAATAATGAAGTTGTATCAATCAATGAAATGCGAAATAAATTTTTGATGTCAGATGCTCTCAACGTCTTGTTGATCTAATTTTCTTCACCTTTCCGGCCTTTGGTGCAACTCCACCAGAATTTTCACGGAGATGCTATTCTGTTCACCAATTGTTTTACAATATCGCTCACTTCATTGCTTTCTTCTACTGCATCAACAACACCCAATGAGGTAATCTCGTCGTTTCTTTATGGAGACATCATGTCATCAACATCATCACCTTCGTCACCGTTTTCTGTACCGTCACAATCATCACCATCAATAATTACAGCTTCATCAACAACATTTTGGATATTTGGTCGAGAGGATGCACTATTAGAAGCAGCACCGTCTGTGTTTCCGGGAATGAATGTTTTGTAGTTACGTGCAGTTGAGACAATTAATCATAAAAAATAACGTGGGCCCCAATTTTGGTCATTGCTTCACCACTTTTTAATTCAATTTTACGAAGACAGTGATTAAAGTAGTGCGTGTATGACCGTCAGCAATACAAAAATATCAGAGAAGAATGTAGGAAAGCCTCCAGCAATTCAATTATTGTACGTCATGAATGCATACACTGAAGAGCTGAAATGGAGCCATTCGCATTTACGTGAGAGATTATAAATGTAACGTGTACTTTACATGGTTCAAAATCAATGATGCACATTAGGAAATTGCAATCAATAAGAAATGGAAGAGATTTTATAAGGATATGACTTTAAGTAACGAAAGACGTGGTGGCAACTTGGATATGTATAGTACGTGTTCAAGTTGTTAACACGTCGTTGGGAAATTTATAAAAACCCTTTCACCTGTACAGATTACTGTTACGATAATTTGAAGAGGTGAAATGGTTTTCATAACAATAATATTTACAGTCCTTGTTGGTACAGCAAAACTGAGGGCTGGAAATGGAACTAACTCAGGGAGTGTAGCGAAATGGGCAACGGAAGCACCATCGGTGCAGCCGTTGCCAATTTCCGGCGGATGACATATTGGACAGAGTGGAAATAGTCGATGTGCAAATCAAGTCAATGCATAAGGAACGGGAATATCCGTATTATGAAAACAATGGAAGAGGTACCAACCCAGCAATCCTCCGTAATTTGGAATCAGAAGATGGTGTTCATTGCTGGGATTCTCAAGCGATGAATGTTATTGCAATTCAACGTCCGAACAGGGATGGCAATGAGGAGATCGATAGCGGGAGCTCTGTTACGCTTACAGACTTTCGTATTAGTAATTATTTGACTGTCGAATTATAGATTCGAGTCAGTCAAGTCAGAAACGTCAAGAATCCTCTGAGGAATGTCAACACTGAACATCTTGATGCATTCATTACATGCTTTGAACAACAATGGTATCAAGTTGGTTTCGGAATTATCTCTGTGACTTTCGAATCTGAAGATTTTGACGGGAAGTATACTGGTATCTTGAAATTATGCAGCCAGGAAAGGGATAGAATTGTACTGAAGTCGGACAACTCATTAGTTATTGTGGACGGTAGACATCGCTTGTCCGCACTCCAAATTCTTGGTGGAATGATATCTTCCGAAACGAATTTTTCAAGAGATGTATTCGTGTCGCTCTTCTCGTACGGAATGATAAGGTGACCATGACACCGTGGAAAGTTAAAAATCTCAGCAGGTCTCGAAACATATCATCGTCGAAAACAAAAAAGGAAATTTCGTTCATTAACCGCATGAGCAGTGTCATACGATATGCTGAGACCTTTACCGAACAACATAAGATACCATTGGAAGAAGCAAGGACAGTGGATATGGCGAGGGATATGGAAAGAACAATTTTTCTTGATGCGAAAAGTACCTCAACATACGAACGATGCGATCGTATGCCACTGACAAGCCTGTTTCTCAGTGGAAAAGATGCTTGTCAGATTAAAATCTGTCATGGGAAGGATTAAGACCATACCGCAGTTTGGAACTGGGCAAGATTCTGGTAAAAGCAGGGTGACGTACTTGGACAGTGAAATTGTCATCAACGGTACGCAGGAGACTATAATTTACATCCCGGATGAAGCTGAAGCTTATTTTGGAAGCCCAGCAAAGGGAACATTTGATGCAACTGTCTTCTATCCACTTGGTAATAATTTATTAAAGTCTATACAGACATCGTTGGGAGACATTGCGGACGGTGAGTGTGATTTACCAGAAGAAGAAGTTCCGAAGACAATGCAGGAACTAATGAAGTTGTCATCCCAGAGACAAGAACAAGGAAGCAATCTATTCATGAAACCTCTTGCAATCACATGCGACTTTTCGAGTATGGTGTTGGAAATAGGTCTTGAAAACTGGCTACCAGGGCAAGTGCTCGCCATGACAGACTTGTCAAGAAAATATGGCAGTACTTTTTCAAAGAAAGTAATGACCGTGGGAATGAAGGAAAAAAAGAAGAGGAATAGGTGTCCATGGAATTATTCCACGACATACGAGAATCAGGAAAAGGCAACAAAGTGGAATTATTGACCTACAGAGTAGTGATGAGGAAGAACCTCGAGCGAAAAAACAGAAGGAAAAGGCAAAGAATCCCACGTTGTCTGACATGGAAGAAGACACGCCAGATATTGAGGCATCGGCAAGTGGTGGAAGGTCAACATCAACAAAACGAAACGTTTTACCTGTTAAGTCAGCATCAAAAAACGACTAAATATAATGGAGATGCCCTTGTAACGGTCTACCGTGCCAAATGACATCGGCCCTTACGATAACAAACCTCTTCGAAATGTTATGCCACCGGGATGTAGTGCTATGTGGAATAGACTGAACAAGATGTGTAGAGATGTAGTGACCATTGGAAAAATGCTACAACACTGAAGAAAAAATGTAACAGAGGATACCATCAATGGAGTCACGAGGGGGCGTAGAAGTCAAGAAAGATGGGCGAAAAAATCAATATTGACAGGACAGACGGAGAAGGCAAGAAAGTAGTGGATGTAGAAATTTTATATGATACGAAGACTCTGCTGAAGTCCGCACTAATCCCAGATTCTCATCGTGCGCACGTATTTTTCATGTATTATCAATTACTAGGGTTGAGATATATCTCTTCGGCCTGGGTTGCTTACATGCAAGCAGAACATACGGAACTTCGAAGAGAAAACACAGAATCGGAGAAATGGTCACATGCAAGAAGGAATGTTGAAGGAAGCGGTGGACTTGATTACTTCTGCAGGAAGAAACAGCAACTGGATAGTGATGGGTACTGCATTCTGGAGAGTATGTCTGATCCTTTCTACATGGATGAAAATTTTAGAAGGACGTATATAGAAGCGTTTAAGGAAAATCATGAATATCCTTCACAGGAAATTGGTGAACTTTATGCCGAAATTCAAGCATGGATGGTTACCGGGAGAAGAGGCGCTGAAAGATGAAAGAAATAGAGATCATTGGAGTCCTATTATCAACACTGGTAATTACAGAAATGACAAACATGACAGAAACAATGGCATTGGACGTTACTCCGGTACAAGAATTCTACTTGAAAATCAATTGGAAAGTCACCGTGACTATGTATGGATAGCTAAACGGCGTGCTGCACTGGACTTATGGATTGGATTGTTGTGCTCGTTGTTGAATTTAGATAACAATTTTAAATGACCGACAAAAATTCCAAACGGTGGGAGCCGCTTTCTGATCACTGGTAAGCATTGCCCACCACAACATGGTAACAATGACTTCGACGTCAGGAACAGTGGTTACCACGGGTACTTCACAATTTCGACTGCTAATGAAGGTGTATATTTATGGATAGCTCCCGAGTCCCATCATTATGTCCAATTCAGTTAGGAGGGAAAGGACAGAATTGCAGGTTGTTTGGAACTGCATCAAATTCAAATCCCCACAGTCTATTTTTATTGCAGATGGTTACGTTCAGCATGCAGGGGCAGGATGGGATTGAACAGGAGCACTGAGCTATCAATGTATATTATCCCGGACGGTAGCAATTTGAAAGATGCTATTTCATACGCAATGGATGCAGTTTTTTCAGGAAAGGTCAAAGGCTATCTGTTCACACATCGCAAAGTTCAAGTAGTCCTTCGAGTAGTAGTCATAGCGACGGAGAACCCGATGTAAGGGATGATGGCGGTGAAGATGAACTACAAAATATGGATGATTGGGGAATGGAAGATGTTGAAGAGCTACCGTTACGTTGACAATTGCTCCTTAAATGAAGCTATCTTTGCTTACCTTGCATGTCTAAGTTTTTTTGTACCTATATGCTAAAGTAAAATGTACGTTTGTTACCAGAAACGGTTCTAGTTTAATGTGTATATGCTCCTGTCGTTTTTCAATGTCATGTATTCACTTAATTATACAGGCTTTCATATTACTTACACAATGCCAGCAACAGAAAATATTTAAAAATGTTTCCTCCATAAGGAGGCCAAAATTTTGCAGAAAATTAAATAGTTGATTTTTTACAACGGGAAATCAATTATTTAATTTGCTACACTTTTCGGCCTCCATATCCCCAATACCAGATTTTAATGGACAATTTATTGTCCATAATATATCGGACTCTGTACCTTCGTCATTTATAATTCAATATCAAAATCCTTTTGGTATGTGAAAGATGGGGACGTAAGTGATTGACATACACAATTTCAGCAAGATTGAAGAACAAGTTTGTGAGATATGAATACGTCAATGTTGATAAAAAAATTCTCTCAAAAATCATGAAAACAGCCTTATGGGCAATACATTGTCCATTAAAATGTATTTTTTAATTAATTTTTGAACTATTTCCCCCCAATCCTAATTCGATGAACATGGCTTGCAAAAGCCTCCGTTTCCAAATCCCTCATACTTCTCGCCCCCAGGAGCTTCACCAAGCGCAAAAACGCGGAATCCGTGCAAGTGTTGATAGCAGGATTCTCAAACATGTGCAGCATGACCGTCTGAAAGAATTGGATCACGCTCGCAACCACTAGCACAAGGCACGTTTTCTTCTTCTGCCTGTGGTTGTTGTACTGATTGTAAAGGCAAGTAAATCGAACCAGTAGAAGAATGATGAAGAGGGTCAGTACCAAGTTCACTTCTTCTACCCCTTTTAATTCGGTCTACATGCAGTAAGGCGGCATGTGAAAAACTGATTTACCTGCTGTTTCAATTTTCTCTTCTTCAAGATGAATTGGACGTTTCTTGGATAGGAAAGATGGAACGGCGAATAATTTCTAATAGTTTAGATCCATGTCACTTTGCCCAACATGTTTTGCGTTTGTCCTTTTGTGATCTGATACACAAGTGTACGTCACAGGTGCTACACTTAAACTTGCCCCTACGTCTCTCTTGACCAGAACACAAAGTGCACAGTGTTTGTTCTTACTGTTATGGACTTGTAAATGTGGATGTACATTGAGACGTAGGGAAGTTCCATCTTCTGATTTAAAAACGTCTACTCTATTTCGTTGTTTAACCTTTGCGAGATTTTGCAAACGAACCCCTTCATTATCATTTCCATCAATTCTCATATCCTCTGAATCTGAATGTACATTTCCTGTACATTGGATTGTATCTACATACCTGAGTAGATCGGGTGAAAGCTCAAAAATGAAGTCACCAAATGATGTGATCCTATTTAGAGCCTGAAGAAACTTGTCAATCCCTCCAAATGTTTCTGAACTTTCCAAAAGTTCCCTCTTTTGACTCATTCCCCAATCTATGAAGGGATTTACAGCTATCTTTTTAAGTTTTTGGCATACAATTTTTTTCTCCCATTTCAGAACAGCCGACGGAGATCTTAAAATTGCACGGTACTGTGTAGCACCATCCACCCCTCCTTTCGTCTTTGAGTATGGCGATTGGGAACCATGCTTGAAACTTTTTAACAGAGGGAATGGCCCTTCTTTCATAACTGTCTCGTTTACCGTTTTCCAAAACGGTAGACGGCCCTGAATTATTCTGAGGCTTCCAGGATCCGTGAAATATGGTATGTTTCGTTCAATGTAATGAGCCCAGCATACTTCCTTCTCAACAGTCTTTAAAGCTGTTAGACATTTCTGTTTGATAGAAATTGGGATGTTTACAACTACAATGAATAAAATTCCTGTCTCCGCTTCCTCTTCCTCTTCCTTGCGGCTCAGTGCTACCCCTCATTACTATCGTTGTCGGTACATTCTCCCTACCTTCTTCTTCAATAGTAGCTGTGTTGATAGGTGTAACGGTCTCCGTATTTAATGGATGATGCGGATTGAAAGTGTTGATTTTTAAAGTCAGAAGGGCTATTTTCATGATACTTGCCTGAAACGCTGCACCAAAACTACATTCTCGATTTTCGATTTTCAACTTGCAGATTCTTCCAACCATATACCAGAACAGACTGTAAGTTTGATTCCGTTTCTAGAACACTAATTTGGAAGTTATGTGTCATTACAAACGACCAATTTTTGGGTCGTTATGGACAATATATTTTCCAAAACAGTCAAAATGGTCAACTCCAAAAATTGAAATTTATACGTTATGGACAATACATTGTCCATAACAATATTGGGAATATGGAGGGAAAGTTTTACATATTTTAAATTGAAACATGATTATATTTCTTTTCACTACATACAGTGGCAGTATCGACTACTGGTACTGGCAGTAAAAAGTAAGAAATATCCGTGAATAAGTTGGTCCCTATTGACGAATTATTCTACCAATATTCTAATTATCGCTCCGGATCCGATATTCCACAATAATGGTTACGAAAAGATTCGTCTTCCATACAAAGTATTTCATATACTCGACAGACGTTTGGGATGATTACAAACTACATGCCACGTCTGCAAATACAATAAGAAGAAGAGATTGCACACATTATGCGACATGCGACAAATGAAATCGGTTATCAGCAGCACACGGACAGATCCGATGCCCATTACGAAGGATCTGACGCAGAAAGAGTGTATAACTATGAGCCCAACTGTGCGCTTACTGATGATCAACGTCCCTTCGAACCTTCGGAACAGGTCACTGATGTAAAAGTTACAGCGAATCATTTGGTAATCCTATCAGAAGAAATTGGAATTGACGCTGTACGTAAGGTAATCGGGATGATTCGATCAGATACTTTTAGTACAGATGTTGTTCGTAACCACATAAATTGTTGGAAGAAATGCATGTCAATTGTGGACAGAACAGTGGATCGCAATTTAATCGATGACAGATTTTAAAAAATGGAGGTACCATACAACACTGCGTCAGACGACAATAGAAAAGATTTTCTATACAAAATAGACGTCATTGATGTGTTACGTACACAAATGAATGTCGCTAGTGCCACAGATGTGAAATTTAGACCTTGTTTCAACGGGGTTGACCGTGATTATATCTCACATTCTCTGCACTCCGAATTCTTTGCACAGTTGTATGTTGTACATGTCCATAAGAAACCATGTAATGACAAATGACAAGTCTTCAATTTAGTGGAATCAAAGTAGAGACACGTCGCGGAAGTCCTTCGTTGCAATGTTACAGATATATACTGGTAAAACATCAACAACTTTGAAGTCGCAATCCTTAGTTGGTTATCCCATACATCTCACATTTTTGAATATGTCAGTAAAATTCAGACGATTTATGATAGACCATGGTTATAGTTTAGTTGGATTTCTTCCTGTTGGCTTACTAGGATCACAGTCAGAGAGAGTCATAGTGGACTACTGCGGCAATAGTGACACAGACAGTGATTAAATTATTGCGATTGACGATCACGTCCCACTGACCTCGTCAGTGCGGAGTCGAGATGATAAAATGGTTTCGTTGTATGACGCAATGACTACTGTGTTTGCGCCGTTAATTGAAAATTCCATGGAAGGTTTTCCGGTAAGATTAAATGGAATCGCTTCTCTGTCGTAGTGTCATACTGCTGTGACATACCAGAAATCAAATACATGTCTGCAGTTCTACATAACTTTGCCCCCACACATATATGCGTGAGATGTTTAGGAACTTCAACCGATTTCAAGACTGGTCAGACATCTGCATTATCGCCTCCAAGAACCGTCAACTATGTACGAACCAGAAGGGATACCGTTACCACTTTGTCGAAATCAGAAAGTACAGCGTCGTCAACAGTAGAGAAGAATTGTTTACAAAGGGAAGCACAGAAAATTCTGCAGGATATTTCTGTCCCACCATGGGTCTCATTTCTAGAGAAACTGGAGAAGATACATCCACACCTACTTCTTCTAGGTGTGTTCTCAATGTTTACGTATGAAGAATTGCATAACGTTTATATCGGTACTTCTAAAGCAATAAAAACATGTTTCATGACATATCTGTCAAGTCCATTCTTAGCAATGAAATGCATGGACAAACGGAAGAACGGGAAACAATTTTGGACACAATTCTTGGCATTGTTGCGTGCTTGTAATTCACTTCTTACTGCAATAGAAAACCAGTTCGGTGCACCCGGTTTCCATGTTGACTTTTCAACAAGCGAGATGTCCCAAAAGCTGAACGGTTTCTTCCTCAGAAATTCAATTATGGAATATTGGAGGGAAAAGATTATAAATGTCCGAATATGGTTTTCCTTTCCGTGGCAGGATATATTGATAGAGTCAATGGTTACCAGGATGATTCTCCTTTGACAAACATTTGCACAAATTACATAACATTAATGCAAGATTTGCTATACGACAACAACTCCCTCGGGTGGTCACAGGAATCGAAAGCTGACATTGGGGACGGAATTACTATTCTAAAAAAATGCATAGAAACATTTTAGAAACATTTCGATACTGGAATCCACATATTGAAGTTCCATTTACTAGACCACGTGGTAAAAGACCTCTCTAGGTTTGGAAGTCTAAATATTATTGATGCATCACGTTATGAGCACTTCAATACATTATTCAAACAGTCATATCGGTCTACTTCCAAAAGGATGGGAACAAGAATGGATGAAACAGTGAAAAATATGGGACCAACAATTTCAAATATACGTCAAAGTTCAACACGTTCTGCGTTTCTAAAACAAAGTTCCATCCATATTGCTGTACCTCATTCGACAGGGACGACTACTGCAGCTAAATGTAAAACACAAATATCACCATATTTGGTACGGGACGGTATTTCTATTTTGTTGCAAAAGGTTGTTACCATAAGGCAAAGAATGGAACTGTGTAATGAATACACAACAAAAATTCTTCCTTCAACATTGGAAAACTTGTCACGTACCAGTCTGACAGTCTTCACGGATCTCGTTCAGACCTACTTCCGAAACCACGATTTATTTCTTACAAACTCCGAAATTTCTCTCACATTTGTCAAGTCAGGGTACATAGTTGGCGGACATATTTCAACGTTTCAACAGTATGACAGTTCTAGAATTATTGTAAATTACAGACCTCCTCCGTCACATTGCCGTAAAAGGCAACGCATATTTGCAACAACACAGTTCGGTCCGAGCAAGAAGAAATGGAATAGCTTCGTCCTTATAAAAGGTGGTGACGGAAGTAGTCTCTTTTACTATATAGAAAATGTCCTCCTCCTATTATACGAAAAAATACCGTACTATGGACAGGAAGAATTTGGCTTTCGTACAATTCATGGAATTAACTCAGCCTCTGGACAATGTCGATGAAGTTCTGAACTGCATATGCCTTCGATGGGCTACATCTGATGAGGTTGACTACACAAGACATGGCGCAGACAAAAGTTCCGTGGAACATATTTTAGAAACAGGAGAGTGGTACGATATCATTGATTTCGATACCATATGGTCATCTGTACATGTATTGCGGTCAAATTTCGGAATTGATTCGTTCACTGAACAGTTTCCATGGCCGAAGAAACGGTTCTACATTAATCTTTTTCACAAGGAAAGATATTCGTTCAGATCTCTACATACTGGTGCTGACGAGGATGACGAAGATAATTACCCCACGTAACATGGTCGTATACATAATTTTATTTCACAGTACATTTTCTGTCATTCTAAATCTTCGTCTCTATTTCTATTCACTTCATTACCTGCTTCATCTTCACATAAATTGCTTCATGTTGGTCCTTCGTTGTACAGCTTTCCAAGTTTATCAATACTTTTCCAGTCAGACGCTATTTATGCGATATAGCCGTCATGGATAATTCCGCACGGTGTTCCGATGTACTGTCAAAACCAGGTTGATTGTGCAGATATAAAATGTTTCTTCGGACTTTTCGTATGTTACCACGAAAATTCATGTTCAAAGAAATTTTTTCTTTGAGCATACGTTCTTTCTCTCCCTCTACACATTTCGGTACTTCCAACTCTTTGAAGACCCATTCTCCTACAAACATTCTTATTTTCCCAATTAATTTATCCGTCTCCAGTTTTACATACTTCGAAAACATTTGGATGAATTCTTTCTGACGACCTCCCCCGCAATATTCCTTCACAATGAGTAGTTTAACACAGCTAAGAATCCAAGCATCTACGCGAGGAATACTCATTACAGTCCCTTCCACAATGTCCCCTCCTTCTTCATCCGGGATATATCCAATCAAATCATGCAATACCGCAGGACCGATCTTGTTTCTAAACAGATTCAAAACTTCTGTATTGTCATCATGTCGGTCAACGTAAGGTTCAACATAACTGCCGCCTTCCCGTAACTGAATATCTGGAAGGTCCGCAGTACGCCATCATGACATGTATAACACACCTTTTCTATTCGATTTCATTATTTTTCTTTTCGCGAATGCAATTTCCGCCTCCCTTCGTTCCGTTGCACAGGATTATTTCAAATTGAATCGGGATAGTGGAGAGCCATAGCCAAGTGCTTCAAGTATTCTGTCTTTTGCAGCTCTTTTCCTTCCACTACAAAAATCAGATAACAATTGTCTCAAACGCCCCTCTAAAGTACCAACTTTTGATAGCTCTTCAACAACGTCATCTCTCATTTCTTCTGCCCGACATATGTTCACGCTTTCACCACATGAAAGTTCAGATCTAAGTAATGAAAATTTAATATCTTGCTCGCTGTTGATGAAAAGGAAAAATATTTTGTTTCCACTGCAGAGAAAGGACTTTGGTGTTGGTACAATCATTGAACCGTCCGACCTTTTTATTCCATTCTCCATTACAATGTCTTCTCTGTTCGTCCAGTTTCTGTAATTTAGCTCATTATATGGGTCCAATTCATAAGTTTCCTTGATTCCCCACTTCTGCATTCTCAGGTCTACTTCCAGTCCAATTTCCAAATATTTCGTCGGAACTTGCCTTATAATCCTCTCCACATACTTTCCACGACTCTTGTTGATATCTCACATCTTTTTAGGAAGTTCTTGATTCAGAACTTCTAAACTCTGCACCGTTCCCATTACTTCAGCATTCTTACAATCAAGTTTCGTAACTTCTGATTTCAGAGCCTTGGTTAAAACCTCTTTACTCATCACCTCCCGTGCTTTCTCATTGGTCGAAACCTTGTACTCGTTCATCAACACAGAAAGTCTTGTGTTCTCCGCAGATAGTTTTCAAACAACTTCTTCCAGCCGACCTAAATCTTCCAAATTTACTTATTATTGTATTGATGAAAATTCATTCAATGCAGCACCCACACTGGTACCGTTTCTACCATTTCCCCCAGTATTTACAATCACATCACCATCCATTCTGGAATCCATATCATCCGTGTCGCGATTGTTCACTTCATAAATACCACTAATAGATGAAGATTCGTTTGCACCTGTTTCGCTCATTCTACCATTACAAACTCTTCTCTTTTAACTAACTCCACGAATATCTCCTCTACCTATACCTCGACCAACACCGCGCCTTTCCACAACCATGTTAGAACTAAGACCATAGATTTCATCTACCACATCGTCACTGTTGCAACTACCCGTTCTCGAAACTTTCGACGGGGGTTCCGAATTTCCCACTGTTTACCCCTCCAATCTTTCCGAACGTTTCCTGGCACCGTTGTGAATAGCCACGTCTGATTTCAGAACACTAAATGAATCGCAATAACTTTAAGATTAACTTTCATTCCTGGTACAATATTATCTTCAACTTTCGATAATGGAACAAGTTCCGACATAGGTTGAAACTACATGTAACGGATATGATAGTAGATTTGTACAGCTTGAAGTCAAAACTGCACTACACTATGTGTTTGGTAGGTACTGTATGCTATTTTCACACCATATGGCCTTCTTTTTTCTGCGGAAAACCAATTAATTCCACCATATGGAGTGGAAATTTTATGATTTCTGTACCATATTTTATTTCAATCCAAATACAGACTCTCTAACACAGGCTGTATATGATACGAATAGCACGTAAAAACTCTTTAAAATAAGACATTATAAATAGCTGCAAATAAATTAAACTACTTCCCATGCTACCACCCACTTAGTTTACCGTACCGTGTTTATGGAAATGATCATTGATCAAATACATAATCAGAATGTGGTTAGTACCATGGAGGAAACCACTTTTCACCCATGTGTTTTCATGATCTATAACATCATGGTAAAACGTGAGCCACAAGTAGTCTAGTTCTAACTGTGTCCCTTCTTCATTACAAATCATAGTATAACATTTTTAGATGGGCTAAAATTTTCGAAACTGAACGCTCTCAACAAAACATGCGGTACAAATTGTAATATCGGAAACGATAACTAACAAATTGACTGTACTAGTGATCATTGACTTTATAAAACATGTTACTTCTTTAATATCAGGATACACTAACAAATAAAAACAAGACAGGGAGAAGGTAAAAATGAGTTGAAGAATTACTCAATTTCAACTCCACCACTTTCATATATTTCATTTAACCATTCACTTCCTTTCCCGACAATTCCTCACAATTTCAGCCGTAATGACTTTACAGTATTCAACTGATGGTACTTGCTTTGAGAATAATCTCGCATAAAAATCATCGTCGCAAATGATGTTAATAACTTCTTCCACCTCCTTCCTTCCAACTAAATATGCTATGATACCTAAAGATACAGCCAACAATTTCTTTATCACACCATATTTTCTCTTGTCCATTTCATGTCCCATTTGCGTCAATAACGATACGGATTTAGCTATAGTTCCACTACTGCCAGCCGCCTTTCCACATCCATACTGTTGTCAATCAGAACTGTTCATTATAATACGAGATGTTTCTCTTGAATTTCCTGTTGACTTATCCGGTTTAAAGCTACAGCTGTGTCTTGTGAAGGTAAGAGTTGGGTAAATAGGTGCATATGTTTTGCTCTATTAAAAATTATCACACGACACATTAATTACATAAACTACTGAAATATTTTTCGTACATTGCTTATATATTTCA
>JAULBU010033897.1:0-15931 GCA_032358235.1 Odonthalia washingtoniensis
ATAAATCTCAAACATCATTAAATGCATCTGCTTTGACATTTTATCCTATGCACTTAACGTTACAAAACTTTAACGAGGAATGGAGGAAGAAGCATATTACATCAGGAAATACAGTGGTGGAATTTCTTCCCGTTTCATTTGAAGTCAAGAATACAGATGAAAGTGATGGGACAGCTTCCACTGGCATAGACATCACAAGAAATATTATGAAAAAGGAAGGGTTCGTGGGTATGCTTCATGCTCTTTACGAAAGCATTGAAGCGGTTTTTCAGCCAATATATAATTTATCTTTGAAGGGAGTGGCGGTGAGAACTATTGAAGGAAAGAAACTTCGCTGTCATCTACTACTCTCTTCGTATATAGCAACAGTTTGTGAGTCTGAGAACTTGCTCAGTGTGAAACGTAATACTAGTACCCAATCTCCGTGTCATAGATGTCTCGTGTACAAACGAAAAATTTACCGTTCTCTACCAACGACTTAGAGAGGACAGCAGATAAAACGAGACGACTAATGATTTCAATTAGAAGTAATGTAAAATGCAGCAACGATGTTGAAGAGGCTAAATCATTGTCAATTATTTCAATCCCTCCCGTCCTTTCAAAATTTCCCTTAGTTGGTATTCACGAATCTGTAGACATTTATGCTATTTTTAGCTTTGAACCTCTACATAATTTTCCACTAGGTATTTCCAGAACGTTAGAGGAATTCTCATCGAAGATGATGAAAGATAAGGAAAGGAGGAGTATGGCGACGCTTACTGCATCTGGGGAGGGTTGTCAATATTATTTAATTCGGAAATCTGTTCTATATTTACTGAAAAATTTCCTACGGGAAGTAGAAATTTCCTCTTCTTGTTATAGTCTACACGTTGAGTTTTCCGAAGGGTTTAAAGGAGAAAGACTAAGTGGAATTTTTATGGACGACGGACTAATTGGTATGCTGGAAGCAGTTGATATAAAGACTGTGGATATGGTATCAACATTTCTAGGGTCTTTGATAGATAAATGTTGTGAGGAGTTCGATAGTACTCCAGTTACCACTGTATTTACAATGTACGTTGAACTTGTTGATATTGTTTATAGAAGACAGCAAGTTCCTGGTTGGAGTGAGGCAGAGCTCGGGGATCTATGGGATCGCATAAAACTTTTGAAGAGAATTGGGCGTGAGTTATTTGAAAAATACCAAGCCTCAGGTTTTGGAACAGCCAAGTGGTATCTGATAGATCATTTAGTTGTTGATTTAAAGAGAACAGGTGGCATATAGTATAATTACAGTGGGTCGTATGAGGCATCGCATAAAAGTTTCAAAAAAGTTTAAAAATTAACTTCGAAAAGAACGGGCACAGCAATGACTGGAACCTTAGGGAGACGGATGGAAAAGGTGCTTGGGAAAGTCATAAATCATAGCAACCTTTTGAAATAGTGTAGAGAAACGGTCATGTAATATCCAATTAGGGAGCAGTTCCAGTGAAGAAAACAAATGCATGCCGAATACAGACAGTCGAGGAGGACGCAGGATTCCTTGCTAAAAGTGGTGTTTGTGT
This sequence comes from Odonthalia washingtoniensis, assembly GCA_032358235.1. Lineage (NCBI taxonomy): Eukaryota > Rhodophyta > Florideophyceae > Ceramiales > Rhodomelaceae > Odonthalia > Odonthalia washingtoniensis. Next base: position 1,545 of record JAULBU010033897.1, read on the forward strand.
AACATTGATGGAGCTATGTTCAGCTGAAAGGAACTCATACAATCGTGAACGGAGTATACATCAAGATAATGTAGAAAGACACAAGTTTAATGATGTAATCAGTGTGTTGGGTGAAGATGGTTTGCAATCAATGATAAATCTGATTAAGGATCAAGTAAAAGACATGGGTTCTTCCATTATTGACTCAATGAATACTACAATCTAGTTTCCTGCATCTGCATACGTGTCTGGATACCAAGTTCCCGGGCTAAAAGATATGAGTGAAACAAACAATGAAATTTATATACCAAATTCACCGTATAGAGTATCAGAAATAATAGTTTCAAAGAAAGGTTTCTATCGTTCAAAAGTACCACGATTGGACAAAATAATAGTGGAAGCGCGTGCATCAGAAGGTGAAGATATCCCGGAAGGCCATATGGCAATATGGTATGGAAAGGTGCGGATATTCGTCAGGATAAAATCCGAAATGCAGAACATGTTAACGGAGAAAGAGAATTCTTCCGTGCAGTTTTACAAAGTGATTAGTAGAAATGATGTGGGTGTGGATGGAATTGATAGTTGTTTACACTGCGTTAGATTGAAATTGCAGCGGACTGAAGGAGAAGAGGGGAAGCTGTTATCCATAAAGCTGTTTGGACCTATTCCCATAGATAGTATTAGAGGCCTAGTCCAATTTGTTCGTGCAGATAGGACAACGAGTTTGATATCTCATACAGCAGCCAGAAAGAAACATATTGAACAGGTTGGGGGTAGTGAATGTGGATGGGCATCAGACATTTTTTTATGTATAGATAGGTTTCACAGACCAAAGGGAGAAGTTTATAGTTATGTTGAGATGATAATGAGTAATGTATTTGTATTAAGAAGTGGCGATAGAGATGGAAAATTATAAATTAAAACATGTTTGTGATTAACATTCTAACGTCATTGTTTCAGATCCAGTTTTACTTTTTAATAGAATTTCAGAATCATTGCGTTCCACATACCATCTTGTGAGATTACAAATTAACACATGTGTGTTTATTTAAAATTTTAACTCATTATGTCAAAACAATAAAGCGTCGAGCATATAATAATACATCCATCTCACGACATGTAGAGATTTACAATGATCATAAATTTGTTTCATTGAACTCAGTTGTTTCATTGAACTGGCACGGGACCAGGTTGGTGTCTACGGTCAACAACCGATAGGTAGTCTTGTATTTTCATTGGGCGTTGTAACGCCATCTTTGTGTTGTGGGTGGGCGTCACAATCAATGCAATTGATAGCAAAATATTATATATTGATCTCACTGTTCGTCGAGTAAACTTGGTCAATTGTTAAAATAGAAGTACCCGGTTTTGAACAAGTGAGGATTCGATGAAGGCCTGGAGGTTGTGTGGGAAGTACTAAGAATGTTGATACGAATGACGAAGAATGGTTGTTCATTTTCATGATGAAATTTGACAGAAAGTGCCGTGACTGAGGTAGAGATGAATACCTTCAACTCTTTTTGTTTTCAAGATGAAGCGGAGATCGTATTTTCGGAAATGAAATGTATAAAGACGATGGGGTAGGATAATTTGTCGGTAGAACATAATATGTAATATGAAGTGATATAGAATCTGGAACACTGTTTTGATTTCTCATAGATTTACTCTATTTTAAAAGGTTTCTAGTCCCCTTGTCTTCCTTTCATACCAGAAAATCACACCATGCTGTCAACAGTCAATATTGATTTGACACCACACTCCTGGCCCGGCTCACAACGGTGTATGAAATTGTTATTCGGTAGGCAGTGTAGTATTTGTATTGGGAGTTCTAAAGCGTTGTTTGTGTTTTCGGAACCACAATCTACTCCTGTATCTAACAGTGTTTGAAATTTATATTAGTACAGAAAGGTGGACATGCTTTACATATCTTTCCTACACATCCATTAGGATTAAAGCCGCAAATATAGATGTTGATGATGATGCTGACTTTCTGCTTCTCCTCCTTTTCTTCATGTCCCATCTGTGGTATCAAGTCCATTATTACCACCATTATTACCATTACTGAGACCAGGTGCTATTGATGATTATAGCTGTGTCGGACTGGATGCATGTCCATCACCACCAGAAAAAAGTCCTACGTTTGTTTTCTATTCATTCAATAGGAGATCTCATGCTTTGATTGTTGAAGATGTTTTCACGAAAGTACGATTTTCTTGTTCTGTAATGTAATGAAGACTTGCAGTACATTGAATAGTATCATGACATTTGTCCAATCAAACGTCACTGTCAAGAAAAAGAAAGTACGTTTTCGCGAAAGTAGTACGATTTTGTTGTTCTGTACTGTAATGGACGCTTACAGTACAGTGAATAATGTCATGAAAGTTGTCCAATAAAACGTCACTATCAAGGAAAAGTACGATAACGATGTTTTGAACCAAAACTGAAAATGGAAAAAACGGCCTCAGCAACATCATCATCATGAACACCCCCGTAACCAGCTTTGACATCATCGACAACACCCGCAGCAAGCACAGTAACCACAGCACCGACAAATTCAACTTTCCTTTTCGCGAATGTAGCAGTATGTAATAATTGTTGAACGAGCATGTTAGAAGATGGGTGTTCCTTACATTTGAAACGATCTGCGAACATACGTCCCATCCCACGATCCAACTCTGGATCAAGCACTGCAAATCTGAGACAACTTGCTTCTTCTCTATCATAACAGGTCGTGAAAGAATGAATTTCCTTCTTATCTTCTTCTGAACTCAATACAACCCTTCCTAACCGCAGGGATAAATCGAACGTGTGCGCATGAAGAATACGAAGCCTCATACACACCACCGAATCCCAATCTCTTCGCAACAAATTCCAAGCATTTGAACTTTTCGTCATTCATTTTATAGGCATTTTTGGCTATGTAATTCAACACAGTTCCTACAGGAGGATCTGTACAGAAACCGAGTAGACGTAAGAAATTCGCCTCAGGTGATCGTTCATGAAATTCATCATGCCATTATAACAAAAGAATCATTGGAAACAATTTTTGGTCATCATTAGGAATATAAAGCTCAGATGGGGAATATGTTTTTGTCTTATCACCAACTGCAGGAAGGTACTTCGACTGTTTCAATTTTCCAAAGTCATCTTTGCTTAGCGTTGCAGACCATAGGTAGCGAATCAAAGCCTTTGGGTCATCGTTCCATTTCAGATTGTCAAATTGTGTGAATAAGAAATCAATAGAAATTGCCTGCCTCACACCGATTCTTGCTAAACACTCGGTGGGAATTCCAGCTCGTTCCAATACACCACTGACTTTTCGGAACGATCCCAATCTTTCAAACATTCCAATTTCTGCATCTCGCATATACAAGTCCCCTGGAGTCTCTTCCGTCACTGTCGTTTCGTTCACAGCGGTCAATGTATGAAGTTCGAATGGCATGCATTCCTTATTCAAAAAAGTTAAAGCAAGCCAAGTTTCAAACTGTTTGCATGATCTATTTTCTTCCCCCCGACGAGAATGTTCCTTACTGAGTATTGCCAAAATTTCCATACGAACAGGAGTATCAATATGGAGTCCCTTAGTAAGACTAGTATGCAAAACAGCATGAAAAATCCATTCACCAAACGACAATGGTTTTAGCCATGTAGCCAAAGGAACATCACGCAACACGCGAATCGGTGTATTTAGCTGTATTGACAATGGTATGACGGATGATGGCATAGGTAATGTTGGTGACAGAAAGTCATCATCTCTGGAAAACTTTACATTATTCAATGTCACTTTTCGTTTATTATCATTCTCTATCAATGTGAAAGAAAGAGCTTCAGGAACAGCCAACCTCATCTGCAACGTTATTAATTCATTACTCCTATTGTACCTTACCCACCATTTCAATAATTTGATAAATTCATCTTCTCCTTCTAATGTCCTCTCCTTTAATTAATCCACCAAATCAGAAAGATCAAGTAAACAAAAATCTGCCACATGTTTGAAAAACTTTTCAGCACTTTTGTAAATCACCTTTCCCACAACGTTCTTCTTGACAAATGTCTCGATTCCCATATGTGGTAACTGAGCATCAGTAGCACGCACTACTCCAGATGAGGACAACACAGGTGGTGTAGCTCTGGGCATACATTCCATAAACTTACGAGCAATAAACGCACCTATAATACTGTCAGGAGTCGATGGTAACTGTTAAAATGCTTGCAATAGCATGATTTATTTCTGTTCCTCTTCCGATAGCGGTAATCTATACGGCGGGTTTAACAAATCTTCATCATCAACATCACTGTCACTTCCTGCCACTGTAGCTGTGATCGCCCCTTCAAGATTACGCACACCAGAAGTCATGAATTTAACGAATCTAAAAATCCCACCACCACTTGAAGGATCATTCTCAGATGAAGTTTGTTTAGCCACTTAAGTCATTGTATTCAGAGAAGTGCCTCCAGGCTGTGGTTTCTCCGGTTGACCTGTGATATATTTAGCTTGAGAAGGACGTTTCTCCGTCTGGTCACCTTCTAGAAAACTTTTAGCGTCAGCCTCACGAATAGGTTTTTTTCGTTAAACAAGCATCACAACATTACTACCAGCACATAAATAAGCTTCACAATTTTCAATATCTAATTTTTCTTGAGGTAGCAAACTTTGATTCATTAAATCAGATCTTGATTTAACATAATCCTAATGCCGTGAATTCTGAAGAAAATTACTTAAGGAATAATATAAATATGACGGACTTCTTATTGTATGTTTCGGTATTAGATCGATTAGACGTTTTTTTCAATTTTTTCATGATATGATGTAGGTCCATGACAACGAAACTTAGATGAAACACCTACTATAGCTATACCTAAAGGCAAAAAAAATAAAACTATAACAAAATATGAGTTGACACATCTTGGACTAAATGTTGTTGTGACCGAATTTAAATCCTGCTGCTGAAATGTAGAGAATGCTATTGCTATTGATCGTTTAATGTCCAAATAGTTCGAATTTATTAGAAGTTGATTTCAAACATTAAGCACCAAACTGTGATGGATAACATATTGACCAGTGCACGAAGACTTCATGAGGATCGACGAAACTGGGAGAGAGAAAACCAGTCCGACGAGGAGCTTCACCAGCGATGAATTATTTTTCGACAATCATGTTGTTCACCTGCATCTCGTCAATTTAGTTTTCGATTTCACCACGCCGCTCGTCACTTACTGGGCGCGATATTTCAGCATGTGTGCCACCGCAATAACAAGAAAGACGACTTTTCAGTCTTCATCGCAAGTAATTTGCTCCAAAAGTTCTAGCATTAATACGATGTATAGCTTTCATTTATTATAAATAAAGTTTTTTAATTAATTTAAAACGTGTAATAATTTAATAATAAAACATTCATTTCGTTAAAAAAATGCAATATTTTATTATTAAATTAAAACACGTTTTTAAATTAAATAAAACAAATTATTAATAACTTTACACCTGCTTCTGTCACTACGCCAACCACTACACCTAGAACACCTGCTGCCGTCGCTACGCCGAGCGTTATGGCCACACCTACATCTGCCGTCACGCTTGGATCTGTCGACAGACCTGCATCGGTCTTCACAAATTGATCTGTCGCCACGCCTGGTTTTGTTGCCACACCTGGTTCTGATGCCACGCCTGTGTCTGTTGACACTTCTAAGGTTGAATACGAGGAGAAAGATATCTCACCTTAATGTTGTACATCCGTACAGATGATATGAGTACTCAATCATCATCATCTACGTGACTAAAATCTAAACCTCGTTTACTTCCACCACAAACGGATGTTCCACCTTCCGTTGAAAAACGTCACGCACAACTATTGGAAGTTCGGCGGTCATTAAGTTTATGTCACAAGTGCATGGAATGCATGGAATATTAAATATGCATTATATCGAACACATCAAAACGACTTCACAGCCGTTTCATTACTACCAGTCGGCACTTTTCAATACAAATTCATCATCGATGGCAATTGGAAGTATGTTTTTACCCTTCCTATTTTACTTTCGCACTCCATTTTGTTATCCAACATCTCACTGTGTTGTGCCCTTTCGATTAACTTTATTTATTTATTTGTACATGTTTTGCATTGACCGGTTTCTAAGCACGACCTTGTTTTGTTTTATTCCTTACTAAATTTTGTAGACATAGCCCTAGTTTACCAATTGAACAAGATTCCCTTGGAAATCTAAACAATGTGATCACGATTGTTGCGCGTCCGAAAGAATTTGATTCAAACGATCTCCCATACAAAGAAATAATAGCTTCTGGTGAAAATTATGATTTTTCTATTTTACCACAGGAATATCCCGCGACGGAGCCCCCAAAACTGTCATGACAGTTTTGGGCCACGTGCACGTGGCTATCATCCGCACCGTTGGATAGTTATGCACGGCCAAATGCACCAACTCCGGATTTTGTGCGATTGAACCATGTGATCAAAACTGATACAAGTATGGCCCTAATCAAGTGCACAATGTCGCCACTGAACTTCAATACAAATCCAAAATCATCACAACAGTTTTGCTCAACACGAAATCGAAAATTATTCCACCAACTTCATCACATCATCCGTAATCACAGAAAAAGTGGTAACTAAATCCAAATTAGTTTTTCAGTTACTGGTCAATGCGACATATGTGACATGCCATACTAGTGTCACCGTGATATATGTGATACGTCCGTGCCATATGTAAAATGCTTCATACCACAATACTACTAACATTTAAAATATGAATGCATATGATATATAGTATGCGGATATGCAGAATATTTCCAAACAATTTCGTGCAGTATTCTGAAATAAATAATATTCTTTTGCATATACCTCTCGCCATTGTCCCAAAATACTTCCAATAAAGTTTCACGCTTTCTTCACAATAATTTGACTCTTTCAAATGATTTTTGGAAAACATATCCACATTCCACCAAAACAAAATGAAATAATTTTCGACGTTATTTGGAAGCTTTAAATATGTCCTGGAAAATGTTATGCCATACCACCCGAAACGAAATCAAATTATTTTTGACAGTATCTTAAAACCTTCAAATGATTTTTGGAAAACATATCCACATTCCACCAAAACAAAAAAAAGAATATATATATATATACAGATATATAATTCTTTCCCCCCCAAATGAATACAAATTAATTTTGACTGTGTTTTGAAATCTTCAAATATGTTTTGACAGAACATCAAAATACAACATCCAAGTCACTGCAAAAATATTTTGAAACTTGTTTGAGATTTCTAAAATGATTTTGGAGACACACCAGTGAAAGTGTTTTCAATTTTTTTTCGACTGTCATTTGAATATTTGGAAATTAATGTTGCTACTATCGGCAGTATTATCCCAAATATTTCCTAAAGTGATTCTCTAAAAACCCCGTGGTATATTTGGGACTTTTTGAGGTCAAAAATTCGTGGTGCTTTTGGGGTATTTTGAGAATGGAAGATACAGACGCAGTTCCTCATGCCAGGCCTAACATCCAAGGGATGTTACAACAATTGGTTGGATACGTCGAGAACACAACCTCGCCGATTCCCTCACCAAGTTTGATCCAGGTGAGAAGCTGCTACATTCTATGAGACATGGAGTACTGCAGTTCTAAGTGGAGAAAATGGCGGTACGTCAATCCGCCGCAATTCCCAATAATAATACTAGTGAGAAGACTTAATTCTGGCTTATCATGCCTTATCATGAATTTACCGACACCTTCATCCTTCACAATGAATTTGATGATGACCAAGTTCTTGATGAAAATAAAAAGACCGAGTGTGGAAAATAACGTGCAATGATGGTGTAGTAAATATGACTACAGTGATATTTGGTACTTCAATACATCAACTGTACATCATTCAACTACTGTACACCCGAGTTTATTCGTTGTCGATAAAGATCGGTCATACTAGATGGAACAATGGGATGGAATTCCGATCGTATGACACTGTCTCGTACAGTGTCTAGAATTCCATCGCGAGTTGGAAATAGTCATAACTATCTTCTCTATAATTATGAATTGAGTTCAATTCATTTCATGATTCAATCGGTCATAAATAGTTGCGCGCTCAAAAAGACAGCAACTATTATGAACAACCAAATCCTAATCAAGGAGCTGATCGGTAGCGTACCAACTTTTCAATGCAACTTTGCAGTGCAAAGTTGGTACATGTACAATCATGTTTTGCATCTTGTTACAAACTCTGAATAAACGGTTACCCCATTATTATGATTTGAGTTTATTTACTGTTTTTCGTAATCCCGAGTTGGATTTTCCCGACAATCGCGATTCGTAGCGAATCTAGCTTGTACGTTATGAAAACAAACGAGACTAGCGGGAATTTTCAGTCCATATCTCGAATTTCAAATTGTGCGGACTTCTGATTTATATGAGCAATTATAATTGCTTTTGTGTGATATCCGAAGTCAGCGTGGCCCTACGTTGTTAATTACTTATCCCTTTCCTCTTTTTTCAACGAAACGGATGCGGCATATTAGCAACGAAACCATCGAACCATACGAACGAAAGCGATTAATTTCATCCCTTTAGGCAGTACCTACAGTAGTTAACGATGTATTCATCCCATCAGTCATCTATTCAGTCCCCAGCTCGTCCCAAATTGAGCGATTCTTTGCTATTAAACAAAAAAGAGATCGAACAGGACCTGCTCACCACCTCCAGATGAAATTACAGAAGTAGAATCAGAAACCATCGCTACTGAAGCATCTCCGCGAAAGTAATCATCAAGTCTCTTACAATCGATCAACTCAACGAACGCGTCTATTACCTCAATTACTAACTTGTTTAAAGAAGTAATTTAAACAAACAAAAAGGGTGGCGACTTTCGCCGTGAGCTTCTTCAGCATATAGACTTCACCACATTCATCTCTAAGCCTTTCCAGGAAGATACGTCATTCTACGGACGTTATCGAACTGTGATACAGAATGAGGGAGTGCACTGTCGGTCCAAGGAAGCACAGAAAAACACCCCAATAGAAATCAAGTTGAATACAACTTTGTGGAACAAAGACGCCAAGAAAAGCATCAGAAGATACTATGAAATCAACAAAGAAAAGATAAGCAAACGACGAGCCGGGGTGGAACGAAACCCTAAAAAGAATAAGAATACCTCCACCAAGGCTCAGTCTCCGCACACTGACACTTCATCACCTCATCAACCTAAAACACCAAAGAGAAAGAATCAACACCGTTCGTTCCGAATCCTAACTCTCCTTAATTTCAACATCAAGCCACGCACTTTTCTAACTCTCAGTCTCCAGTGTCATCATCTCTTCCCCATTCTAAAATTCCGATGTCCACACATTTCCAAGTTTCACATGTACCTTTTTCAGTTCCACATTCCACGTTCCAAGTTTCCTCACCCATTCCAAACCCTTTACCGTTTCATCCAGCTTTTACATATTTTGCGCAATTGCAGCATCTTAACCCTGCGATTTATCATCCAATCCCAGCTCTGATCAACCCGAACATTAATAGTCAACCATCACATATTCTACAGCAACACAATCGATTCATGCAACCAATGCACAAACAACAACCATTATAACAACCATGGCAGCAGGACGGATCAATTTCGCAGATCAAAGCACTGCGCGATCAGGTGAGTAATCTAAAAGCACAAGTTTCAACTGGACCAACCGTATCCAATAATCGTGCATCATCAAGGGAAAAGGAGAAGAATAATTCAACTAAGCCGTTGTCAATACAAGACGTGCAGCGAGAACCACTATCACACATCCCGGAACCAGGCGAAGAAAGTGATGAATCCGAATATCTTTCCCACTCTACCTCTAGATCTCAATTCTCCTCTCCGGAATCAAGGCATGATGACGATGACCAATACAAATCCCTACAGTTTTCGAAATGGCATAATGCAAAATCGTCACGTCCATCAGGTCACTTTATTCATCTTGACCGACGTCACCATTTGGAGAAATACAATCGAAAAGAGAATAATGAGGAGGACAAGCGATTTAATTCCAATCTGACAAGAGACGCCCGATCATCACCTCGATATCAAGATTATCCGCCAGACGATAATCAACTACCACCTGATAGGAGCTATCGTGATGACGGGTATGAGGGTAGCCTTCGCTCGAATCGTCCTGATAACATTTAATCCATCCGATCAAACTCCCAATTCGATTCTGAGTTCAATATTCGTACGACGTTACTGTCTATTTACAATAATAACAGCAAAAATCATTTCGAGGGCGGTATCGAAGAAAGCTGGGTCGATCACAAAAGCGACTTTATCGCACTTTTCAATCATCCTGCTCATAATTACCAATATTTTGTCGAGCTGGGGAAATATACTTTAGTAGGAAATGCACGATCAAATTACAGATCTCTGCTCCGGGAGAGAAAAGCATGGACTGAGATCTGTAACATATTTAACAGCATGTTCCTTGCATCGGACAGTAGAGAAGATGTTTCTGAATTCCTCTCCAAGCTCAGCTTTGCTAATTTCAAGATCGATGGCAAGTCAGATACTGAAGTACTTCAACATCTTATTCGTAGAATTCAGGACCTTATTTTGGTCGCTCCTCTACGGGATAACGATGAGATGATGAAGTGCAAATATCTGATAAAGGCAGTAGGCAATCTCGGCTGGTCGTCACTACCTCAGGCCAACCTGGAAGCACCTAATGATTTTATTATGCTTGGACGCAAGATGCACAAATCAATATGGTTATTCGGATCAAGTAAACCCTCTGACAAACCTGAACTGGAAGCACAGCTATCAGAATACAAACATTCCAAGGAGATGCACTATGCTGCGGTCAGCTCGAACTCAGGCTTCGATTCAGACGACGACTCCGTAGATCGTGAAGGGAAGCATTTGGTAGTCCACTTCGCGGGCCAGCAAATGTACGGCAGACGAAGAAATTCGTACAGCAACAGAGAGGGGCAAAGAAAATATCAGGATAGTGGAGGAGGAAATTAATGGAACAGTAACAATCGGAATCAAAAAATAGAAGTAGGAATGAAAAAAGTGGCCGGCCCTGCTTCAATTGTGATCAATCCGGTCACTATCATTATCAGTGTAGGCTCCCAAAAGATGATGCCAAGATCAAGGGACAAGCGGACGACATGTCAAAAACAATTTGGTTTCAACAATGGTTTTTCAAAAGTTCCCTTTGCAGAACTACTAGCGTCTGGCCTGACGCAGGATCTAATATGACCGAAAGGTCAGCTTCAGTGGATCGACCACCCTCTGCACACGAGGCGGAAAGTCAAGACACTCAACTTCAGCAATAGACATCATCGAATGATCAGAATAGTATCCTTCCCGTCTCATATTTCACGGTAATCCCGTCACCCCAATCTCAGAACCCATCATCTTCGTCGACTCAACCTCCGACTGCTACTTTCACGAAGAACCTCAGAGACTGCTTCTTCACATCGAAGATACCCCGGCAGCTTATAACACTAACCAGTTCAAGAAAATTCTAGCAACGTCAGAAGCAACCAGAATAGCCGCCGAAAATTCCACGTTCAGTTCTAAAAGTGAGTTCACAGGGTTCTGCGTTGACTCTGGAGTAGCCGTCTCCACTATTGGTACCTCGCAGCTCAAAGCATATTGCGAAATTTACAAAGAGTCAGAAACTCTGGAAAAGGATCGGGCGGCCTTTGCATTTGGGGTCTCAGTCCACCAGAGTCGTGGGGTATTCACAGCCAGGATACCGCTCCCTGAGAACCTGTTTCTACATATCCCATTATCAGTTGTTGATATCGATGTGCCGTTACTGGTGTGCTTGGTCGTGTTGAGGAAGCACAAACTGATCTTGGACTACGATCAAAACTTACTGCACAGCGTCAAGCTAATATGGTAAATCCCATCCGCATACGATAACCATCACTGTATTCCCGGTCGGTTCTATTTACAAGAAAAGAGCTCGAGAAGTTTCATTCTTAATTCGTGCACCCACCATCTCAACATCTGTTTTAAACTTTGAGACGAGCTGATCCATGTATCTCTACATCCATCAAATAAACTCTGGATCAAATCGTCTAAGCGTGCGACATCTGCGCAGAAATCCATTCTCCAAAGTTCCGCTTTCGAGCATCGCTACCACTTGATGAGATCATATTCAATCAGGAATTAACTATTGGTCTTTTATGGGTGAATGGAAAGCCAGTGCTGCATTTCCTATGTACCCATTCAGGATACCAAAACGCCGTCTTTGTCACTAATAAGACGTAAGATACACTCTGGGATCACTTCCTGGCATGCTGGGTTACGCTGTGTGCCGGATACTCCAAAAACGTACGACTTGATCAAGAGAGGTCCTTTCTCGCTGATCACTTCCGATCATCTGCAGAGGTTCATGGAATCAAATTACAATTTATCTGCGTGGAAAGCCACAATTCGTTAGCCACCGGGAGATCAAACATCATCCACCACGCCGTATCTACTTGAAAGTTAATGCGGAACATTCATCTTTCAATGATGAATTCGCTCTTCGTATTTCAATTAAGGGGATCAACGATACCTGCGGACCATCAGGCCTTTCACCTTCAATGCTCGTCTACGAGATTCCACCCACACGTCCAGCATTGAACAGCAAACTTCCTGCACATGCTGAACGGATGGAGGCATTGGTGAACACACAACACGAGATGGCGACAATCCATGCTGAGAATCGCATTCTTCGTGCACTATATTCAAACTTACCGCCTGCGACCAAGTTTAGGTTTGAAGTTGGCAATCCAGTACGAGTATACAGGGTGGTAAGTCGTCTTTGAAAAGGCCCTTTTGTGATTGAACGATTAGAAAAAATGGTGGTATGGATTATGGATGGGACCATACATAGTGAAACAGTTCAATATTATCGCAGTCATACCTGCTTCCGTAAAAGGGAACGACAAAGAGCTGAATCGTTTTTTGGTTTCTCACCAAACCATGCAGACCGTTAACAACTATCTCACTGAGCTATTGGAAACCCGTGATCCTCGATGTACTTCATCATCTTGCGAAAATGCGATGAAGAATGAAATAGTTGGCCTCATGGCTAGAGATTTCTTTCACATCGTCAACCGTCAAGCGCTTCCAACTGATACCAACCTACTTGGTAGCCGATTCGTCATGTCCATCAAGAACTTTAGCACCGAGAACAAAGTTATGAAATCCAGATACGTCGTACACTGTCAAAGAGATAAAGAGGAAGCAAGTCTTATTCACAACTCTCCCACTCTGCGACATCGGTCGATACGCCTCCTGATTTCAGTATCTGGTTTAATGAAATTCAAGGTATGTACACAGGATATGGACCAAACATATATACTAAGCCAGTACTTGGCTTGTGAAGTTTATTTAAAGCCACATCCTATTTGCGGTCTGTATTCAGGAAAAGTACTCAAGTTGCGGAAACCGCTGTATGGACTGCCCAACGCTGACGATTACTGCTCTGAATATTCCAGCTCTCATGTCACCGGTTCGGGCAAAGAAGATTTGGCCATGGAGACCACCATGAGCTACTTCTCCTCATTCTTTAAATTGAACAAGGACAGTATAGTAGAAGAATTCTTAGATTTATACGTGGACGATTCCATAAAAACTGGTGACAAAGATTTTGAAGAATTCAGCAAAAAGACAGAACAACGTTTTGAGTCGAAACTACGAGAAGTAGTTGCATTCAAGTTCGTGGGAATGGAGGTTTCAAAGACGGACGATTCACTCAACATGCATCAGGCTCAATACATCGATCGCATCAACTGCCTCTCATCATCAGCCCCTTTCAACTAGTTCAGATCTCTTCTAAATCAACTGGCTTGGTTATCAAACTGTAGACTGGACGTTGTGGCAGGAGTAAACATATTGTCACAGGTCACGGAGACCAATTTTGATAGACGTCATGTCAAAGAAATCAGCCGAAATTTTCTATGCCTACAGACTCAATCTTCGCTGGGAATTCCGTTTACACAATTAGATTTAAGCACTGTCCGGATGATCGTATTCACAGACGGCTCATTTGCGAATACGGAGGACTTATCGTCGCAAATCGGGTTTATAATATTCCTACAAGACGATACTGGACGCGCTAATTTCCTCTATTTTGGAAGTCGGAAGTCCAGGCGAGTGGTTAGGTCAGTTTTTGGAAGTGAAATATTCGCTTGCGCTGACGCCGTTGATGTAGCAATTTTATTACGATTCGGTCTGGAGCGCATATCCAGAAAAATTCTGGAGCTGCGCGTCTTCACGGATTCCTACTCAATGTTTAGCGTAATTAACAAGTCTTCAACCACAACTGAGAATAGTCTGATGATATACATCACGTCTGTATCTTTCAAAATCAAAGTGATCCCAAAAAACGTTCCCAAATGAAAATTTCTCGAAAAACATTTGGTACC
>JAULBU010033908.1:0-15927 GCA_032358235.1 Odonthalia washingtoniensis
TTGCCGCAAATTCTACGAATTGCGAGGAATACAAAATCACCTTTTCCAGCTAATTAATAAAGAAACCCAGTAGAAACGACTCACGTCACCCAGAGAATGTAGCCTTTCGAAGACGGCTATTCGACGTACTATAGTTGGTTTAGACCAGCTTCTACCAAGTAGGAGCAACGGAAATGCCACATCCATGGTAGCAGCAGGTGATCAGTCGTCTGCATTACGTTTCAAAGTAGATTTGGAACTTTGGGGTTTCTGTTGGTGTTTCCGTTTTTGAAAATTAGTGGAATATCATTATCATAATCATTATCATATTTTTCATCATCGTAATGTAAACTAGAAAAGTTTGGAATATTTTTTGTGATATCATCATCAATGGACACCGAAGAAACAGATTGCGCAAGTATCTTCCAACTAGATGGTAAATCGAAATCTGTCAAATTCGTAGTATCATCACCTCCATCTTCAAAACCACCACCGTTACCAGACTCAACATCTTCATCAGAAAATATAGGAAATGCAAAACGTAAGTCATTTGGATCTTCTGCTTGTTGTACCGTTGTAGTAATATTGTAGAATGTTTAACTTGCTGTTGGACTGATGAGGTTGTTGACACTTTTGTAGATCGTGATGAACAGTTCAGTAATGGCAGTAACGGGGGTCCTGACAATAATCGAAGTGGTGTATCGGCCATTGATGAACAAATAAACCTGACAAAATTTCAAAACAATTGCGCTTACAAATATGATAAAGAGGCACATTATGCAATAATTCAATGTCGCTGATTAAAAATGTTGCCGACGGTTTGAATTTGAAGACATCGATTGCCGAAATCCAGAAATATTAACAAGATGATCATCACACAGCGTAAAAAAATTGAGATCGGACCTGAAATGTTACAGAGCGGATGATGCGAGAAGCAAATAGGATTAAAAAGTCAGGGAGGGAAGGTGAAAGAAAAGAGGGGAAATGTGAGATTTGAGAGTGATTGTGCCGCTGCTCATTAACGGAAGAGGTTGGAGGGGTAGGTCGTGGGAGAGGAGCGGCTGAAACAGATGATAGAATAGGAGGTGTTGTTATTGTCTTACCGATGATTATTGTGATGTCGATGGTGGTGATTGTGGTAGACAGCACAGCTGCGACGTTGAAGATGTATATGTCGAAGAAAAGTAAGGAAGATCGTCTATTGGGTTTGATTGATAGAAAAAACACGCCGACGAAACTGGTAGGCGTTGCTGGAGCAGTACAGTTTAATCTAATGAAGAATAACATTCAACTGTATTCCATCGTTTCAAAATTTAATGTTGATTTATGAAACACCTGACACTTGTATCAAGTAATTCAATACAGGTGCCATGTGTTTCATAATTCAACTGTTGAAGCATTGTACCGTAAGTTTCATCATGGTAGCAACTAATCCAGCAATGATAGGCGACGCTGTACTCTTTAACATGTGTAAAATCTCCGCGCACCCCACCATCACCACGAGCACATCACCATCTCTGTCATCACCCACGCACTCCATACGGGTCCAATGACCATCATCCCATTATCAATATGTTCCTGTTCCCTCAATGTCGCAAATCGCAGACGGGTTCCCCCATCCTCAAACAATCAACAATATAATCCCATCGCCCATCTTCGCAAATCAGAAAACCGTTCCTACTCACCTTTTCAATCTCCTAACTTCAATTTGCAGCCTTTTATTTTCGTCGTTATTTCCAAGTGGTCGTAGACAACAACATTCAATTCCACTGAACAATCTACGTTTCACAATCAATACTTCGGCCGAAAATTTCAGTCGTTAAGTACACAAAACAATCACTCTTCTTACTATACAATCTCTTTTAACATGAAGTCGCCTGCATCGTCAATCTTGATCTTAATATTGGTAATGGAAAGCGCCATTTCTCAACAGCAACAATTCTTACTGAAAAGTGTGGATTCAATTAATATTCAAGAAGCTTTGGTACCTTTTATACCAGTAAAAACAAACGAATTGCTTGTTGGGATATTTTGAAACTATTGACATTTCTATTAATAATTGTGTAGATGTTATACAATTTAATAATGAGGTTTTTGTACAGTTTGATGGATATACTGAATATATGTACGTACTACGTATTAATTAATACGTCATTAATAGTATTATGATATTATTGTCAACGATAATTCTGTTTTTATTTGTACGTTTGCTCTGTCCCTCGATGGTAAAATAACAAATATAATTGAATTGAATATATCCGTTACTTTTTCTATTGTTTTGATGGCGATGATGGTGATGATGACGAAGGTGGCCATGCACTATGCGGAATATCGTATTAGAAAATGGATTATTATAACGAAAATACATGTGGTCAAGGAAAAGAAGTAGCTGTTAACAAATAGGCGGGAGTAAACCCTAAGTTGAACAACTTATATTTAAACTAAATGGAATTGAGATTATGACAAGTGAAAGGGAATTATTGGAGCGAAGACACATGGACATAATTATGGTGTCACGTACATATCATTTAGATACATACATATCTGTTTGAAAATAGAAGAAGAGAACGCAATAATTTAGAATTTACGTTGAACCAGCAAAAAGGAATGTAATGTAGTAAAGTATAATATAGGTAATCTTCTCATTGGAATCTCATCTGTCATTACTGCTTCTGTTGATTCAAACATTCTTTCTTCATACTCTTCATGAAATACAGATGTACTGTATCATGCAATGATATGTTCCTTGATGTGATCACGCACGGCGTCTGTATGTAAGATCGTTCGATACATTGGAAAAGTATCTGTAAATTCTATTAATTTACACAAAAAACTTCGACAATATGTATATCTGCATGGCGTTGTAACTGGTTGAAATAATAATTGCGAATTTAAACATGAAAATATATCTGTCAATGTTTCTGCCATTTCACTAGGTACTTTTTCGACATTCACATGTTCCTGAACCGTATAAACTTTTAGTAATAGTTGATGAAGTTTTAACAAATCTTGTTCCCATTAATCTCATTACTTTTCAACAATTAGAAACATATGTTTGTCAGGTGAAGAAGAAATTGGAGCGAGTATACTACCATAATTTTTTAAATTATCAGGCCATTTATTGTTCGATTGCACAATACAACTATAACCGTTACGTCATACTTCTCTCAATTCTTCTTCATTACGTCCTGCTATTACTTCTTCCACTTCACAGTCTACATCCTTAAACTTGCTTTGACTGACTGGACATAATTAGGGTATGATTTACGAATATGGACAAAAATTATAAACACTTCGTATAGATATATACATTTATGTTCGAAATTAGGAAAAGAAAACACAATAAGAACACCACATTATCCATCCATTCCAAATTTCGTGTACTACCAGGAGGGATCTGGTGATTGGCTACGGATTATTCTCTAAATTGTACACGAGTGGCCATTCGTGACTGTTGAAGTGCGTATTGCAGGTCTGCTGCGTCTTACAAATGCATATTGCATGCAGAAAATCAATCAGAGGGGGCAACATACTTAAAGATAGAATCAAATATTTTCACAACATCATAACGAGTAGCGACGATGATGTGATGTTGATGTCAATTACGAAGCGATTCTGGGCCGTATATCAAAAGTTCTGCAAACATTGTTTATAGAACCTTCTGTTTTTGCACTACGGGTTTTCATTGATAGTGAAGATGGCGATGGTAACGATGATGAACCATTGGAAAGGGGTTTTAAATACTAAATTTCGTGACCATGGACTGGATAGAAGTGAGGGGTAGGATGTAAAGATGGTCAAAAGGAAATGCAGAATCAGATTGGAGAAAGAGAGTAAGCGGAGAAAAGGAGAAATTTCTTAATTTAATTGTATTTTTAAATTAATTATTGCAGTGACCGTTTTACATAATCCTACACACAAATTCAACGCTCACAGGTTGTTTTCAGACTTTACCAACATCTTATCCTATCTTGAATCTGTTTCAGTGGATACAGGGGAAATTGCTTGTTCTTGGGATTGGCCAACTTCTACTTCAATGTTTTAAACTTGTGTTGACGTTTGAAGAGAAATAAGGGCGTAATTATGGTATGATTTACAATCATACACATAATCATGGTATGATCCCAACTTGATATAGATATATACATCACAGGTTGAGAACAGGAATAAAAAATACGATAATAATACAACGTTATCATTAACCTCCTAATTTGGAATGGATGGGTTCCATATTATCAGAATTATCCCAATTAGAATCTGTTATAATATAATCCCGAAATCTGTTGCTATAAGTAACAAAACGATATGCTATAATTTTATGAGAAGAAACAGAAGCGTATATCAAAGACGACTATGGTTTCAGAACGGTGTATCCCTCTTTAATACGTACACTTTGTTACGGATGGTACCGTCCGCAGGAAAGTCTTCCGGAAGGGTACTGTCCGTGTATCCTAAACTACTTATCTTCATAGACCTTGCATTCCCTAGTTTGAAAAACATGTTTTCAAGTAACATATATCGTAGGAATTATATGTATCTTGGAGGTATACGTCTCCATCTACTCTTCTTTTCCATATACAAAGAGACTGGTACAGTTCCTTCTCCGGCGTACATCACTACATAGTCTGCCACACATTGTGTATTTCTGCGGTCATCTTCCTCACATATAGCGCTTTCATGTCTTGGATTTCCCGGTTCTTTCTCCATCTCTTGTCTCAGATTACCGTTTAGGTAACCTACTCCTTTTCCACTTGTTGACGCTGTTTGTATGTTTTGGTGAGTGTGAACACTGTCTGCTTTATGTGTTGCTCAATTAGCAAGTAATACCTTCTAGGATGTTTCAGATCTAACGAATGAAACATCATCGATGCAGACATTTTCTTCCCTTTCTGCTCCACTCCCATTAAAAACCATGTGTTAATATATTCCATGAAATCAGCAGTAGTGTTTCTTCCTAGTGTTCTACCATGAAATGGTCGCCTTCTCCGTCCTGCTCTAAAATCTTCCCCTCCCTTCACGCAGGAACTTACCACGACATCTGCAAGTTGCGGACAATCGTGACAGTCATTCTGTAACGCTATTTTTCCTTTCCTTAAAGCGATAATGGCGAGTTCAGCTGCACGGTCCATGACAGTTCTATCTGATTTAACATCTGCTCCGTCACCTTATTTTCTATGGTGCTCGAAACTGCTGTTAGTTCTGTACACTCTACGGCACTTCGGGCACTGCGGAAGTATTACACTCCACTCCATCCCTTTTCCGTTCTACATTACTTCTTCATCAACTTCCAACTCCACTTCTGCATCACGCACCGCAGAATGACACCAACTGCGCCGAGGCCATTTAAGTTCAGACACGTCATGACGACACCAAACAACTACTCCAGTTTTTTACTCCTGTAGTCCACTGTGACATCGCTTGGAAGAATTACACTGAAAACGTTCCCCTCCTCTGTTTCCTCCATATTTTCTGCAGGACGATTTTCATCCATCCCGTTCTCCTCAACCCCTTCCCCCATATCTTCTTCATTCCCGTTTCCATCTCCCATACACAGACCATCAATAATTCCCACGGACTGTGCCAATGGGTGATACCTCTTTCAGTACAACACTGGCATGTTCTGATAGTAAATATCCATTTCCCTCCCATCCAGAATAAGGGAAACAACTTACAACAACCTCACCATTACCCAGACGTCTGTAACTTATCTCCCCAATCTTCCTAATGTCAAAAACTTCTTAGCAGTTACACTATCTACTATTTCTTTCATTTCTTTCGACTGTCTAGTATCTGAAAAAATTCCACTACAGAATTTCCAATGCCACCTTCATACATTAGAGCTTCTATAACATGCACAGGGGTTTTGATATCAGTTTTCGTCTCCCGTACGAATATGTGAACTGGTTTCATTGATATCGCAAAATGTGCATCGACAATGTGCTTCCCACATGCCTCCTCATGGTTTATTATCCTTTTCAATTCTATACCATGATGTGCAGCTATCGCCACGGATACAACAGGAAGTATATCGTTTTGGTAGCATATTTCATTGTCATACATTATCCATATGTTTCTCATACTTGGTTTCTCCAATTTAACTCTGCACAGAATTGCATCTAAAATGTTAATAACACACAATACATCCTGTTTTGCATCGTTTTCAACGATGTGGTCCAGGAAGAGTGTGCTTAGATTAACTTTTCCTATATTTTCATTACTTCCATTCGTTCCAGTTGTTGCGTTCACGTCTCCTTCATTACCCGCCTCACCATTTCCATTTCCATTATCATTCCCAACATAGAACAAATCCCCCTCATGCCATTAAAAACCCCTTTTTCCCAAAACACTCTGTGGATGACTCTCGAAACCGAATAGATTCCAGCTTCATCTTGTAATCAATCATCAACATACCACTCTATTCCACCTCCGTACCTCCAATTATGTGATATATCTCATTTATACGAGTATCTTGCACTTTTGCACGATTCTGATGGCCCATAAATGATATTATTTTCCGTTTCACTTCGGTTAATGCAGTAACAATTCCTACGTTAGGTTTGGATATATTTTCCATGACATCCTGCACAACCTGTATTGGTTACAAACGTTCAATGCATGTGCTTCTTCCGTTTTGTACGGTTGTACACCCCTGACCGCTTTCATTCCCGATCAATATATCGTCACCATAAAAGCTATATGTCACACTATGCAACACATCTTTATTCAACATAACGTGATGAGGAAATTTATATATCAAAAATTCTTTCACTCCCTCCACGACATGCACAAGTTTCTTCCGTTGAAGGATGTCTCCAACCTCATTTACAATAATTTTCTTCATTAATGACATGTTTTCATATACCAGTGATGTTTTAACGTAGTCTACACAAGTTTTTACACGTTGTTCTCGTTTCGTAAATGTCTTCGCCATTCGTATGAACATAGCCAAGAATTTTCCACTCGCACATATTACTCTTCTTTTCATTCTCATAAATTCTCCAAAGGTATTCTAAGCTCAACTTTCTCTCATCTGATGGAGATTCAATCCACCTCCCATTACAACGAATACGCTTAGATCCCCATGACAATAACTTCACGTGTTCAGTCCGTAATATAAAACATGGCGCATAAGTAATTGTGTCGTCATGCACTCTTGTACAACATATTTTTTACATGGCGACTTCCCACTTTTAGCAATTGCTATACTGTCATTTTTTAAGCCGATACATTTTACATACATACCCGTTTATTCCTTTTCTATTCTTCGAAGAAGGCTGTTCTTCATCCTCCATACTTCCCTCGGTTACAGAATAGTCAACTGTCTACTCGCACCCATCCTGGTCATCTCCCTCCTCGCTCTTCGACATAACCTCTTGTATTTCCGTACAGCTCAATGTGGACGTCAGAATAGCACGCAATGTTCTTTGTTATACACTTCCATGATTACTTCTTTTCAGAATACGAACAATGGTTTCCTGAAATCTGGTCTCTCGTCTTTCTTCCCTCAGCAGCATCTTGTATAAATTTAGACCTTTCCCAGGAAATGATAATTCGCATAAGGTCTTCATCATTTTCTTTAGCACCACAACAATGTCGTCAACCGACCGGTTCGTTAAAGTCCCAGTACCAGCCGTTAGACATATATCATGTGGTAATTTCTTCAGGAAGTGGTGGCTAGTACATGAACTCTTCACAAGTTCATAGAATTGTAATTCCTTTAGAATAAACTGTTCAAATTTGTCCATTGCAAATGGATGTCGGTTCGTGCGTGTCAGAAAGTCGAAAGAAAATTCCACACGATGTAAGGCAGAATTAATAATAGGTGTGGTTAGTTACTAAACTAATTGTTGCAATAGCACAAAATGAAAGGATTGACTTCCTTCGTTTCATATCGAGACGTTACTCTGCGAAAATAATGTAGCCTACAGTTCTATGAAATAGGCCCCAACAAACCACAATTAATTAAATTTAATTATTTTCAAAACCTCTCTGGCTACGTGAGAGTAACGTCACACTCTTTTCTGGTATATCCAATTTTCAAGCGTCTTCAACGTACCATCCATGATGAATTTTCCAAATTCTTTTTCTTGGCACTTTTCAAGAGTTCTTTCAGTACTGAATCCGCCCTAAAATATTGCTATCGGAGGTGCACAAGATAGTATCTGATATTTTGTGACGATCTCACGTCATGGTAACGTTCACGACGTCAGTCTTGTAAAAAGGCTTCAAAAGCGTTCACATAAATGCAATAAACATGTCCATAACAGTACATGTTTACAGGTTGCTTTCTCTTGCCATGAGTAGTGACTGCATGTCAATCTAAACGCTTTTTTGGTTACGAAAATCGATTCAACATAATGACTTGTCGGCGCATTTTCGTTCAATTTCTGGCGACGTTCAAAGTCATTCGGCATTAGTTGCTATGAATCCGCATCCCGATTCATTAACAGCCATGACAACTCATTACTCCCTTAAATGGCACATGCATTTCCATTTCAAATGCCCCGATGGTTCAACCCAATGGCTGCATTTGCGCCATTATGCGCAGGTGTGGGGAAGCTTGGAGTAGATCCAAGATGACCCTCTACTTTACTAAAAAGCTACAAACAGCTAGTCTTAAATAGCAAACTTAGACTAGCTGAGTCACACGTGTGGAAACAATTCTAGCATATCAGTGTATGCCTCTAGTGGTAATTGTTTCCCAAAAAGGGTGTGTCAAAAAACGGCATTATCATGCCTATGATGCCACAGTCCCCTCTCCAAAATAGGGCAGTCACACTAATTTGGCTGCGTGGTCCAAGTCTTGGTTTGGGACGTTTTCTAAAAACTGATTCAGCATTTCCGGTAAATCTTCCCGAAGTACTGGAAGTGGTTCCCAAGTGGGTAATCCATGGCTGAATTTTATCCACTTACATTTTGACTCTAATTGTTGTGTTTCGGCATTGATTTTTAGATCCAAAATTATTGTAACAGTTTCATAATTAGTTTATTCATTGTGTGCCAGAGTATCTTTTAGAGTTTCTGATAAATCAAGCTGCTTGTCAGCACATTTCTTTATTCTTGCATTATGTACTAATTCAGTCTTATTCCTTAAAATATGTTCAACCTGATAATTCAATTTTGAATCTATTCGCACAATACGCGTTGGACCTTTCCATTTAACCCTTAATTTTTTAGATGTTTAGGTTCTAGTACTGTCACCAAAACAAAATCGCCCATTTCTAATTTTTTATCGGAAACGTTTGTGTGTTCGTTATGTCTTTCTGCTTCCATGAGAAGCTTTCGTGTTCTCTTTTCTTGTACCTCTCTATGCATATTTTCTAATGCACAGTGTATCGCTTCTACATGTACCAATTGTTTCGTTTTAATTTCAGTTAATGACGCTGGTGTGGCCGGTGGTGGTAGTAGTAATGTTCGTAGTGGTTTATCACCGGGTAGTGCGGTGAACACTGTAATGGGCGCTCTTGAACTCAATGTTAGTCTTGGTGCATGATTGAGAGTACTTTGTATAATTGGAAGTTCATAAGGCCATTCTTCTTCTTTCAACCGTAATTCCGATAGTAGAGCTCTCGTTTCACGTAAAACCTCCTTACATACCACTTCCACAGTTCCGTTAGATTGTGGACAGTGAGGTGTAGTAAAATGATGACGAGAATGAAAACGCCTATTAAGTTCGGTCATTAGATTTTTTTAAAAATGCGGTCCTTGATCCGACAACAAAGTAAGCGCAACTCCAACAGTAGAAAACCACTGTAATAAGGATTCTGCTGCAGTACTTGCTTCAAGGTCAGACGTTCGGTATAGTTGAACAAAGGCTAATAGGTCATCTTCCACTATGAGTATGTATTTTTAATCCTTTGTGCTTGGGCCCATTTATAAAACATCGAAATGGATTATCTCGTTAGGTCTACACGCATGAATAGCATGTGCCAATTAACGCGGTATTTGTAAACCTCCAATAGTTAACTGACAATTCAATCAATGTATTTCAAAACACAGCTATGTCCGATTTCATAGATATCCAAAAAATTGATTTTATATTACTTTCTGCGTTGTATCCACTCCTCTATGGAATCCACGCCCATAATGCCTAATTATACAGATTCTGAATTTCAGATTATCTTCATCGGTAGGTATCCAAATTGAACCATCTGAGTTTATTCTCAAGTTATGTCCATTCTTCTCTGTTGGTTTATTGGGTTCTACTGCAAGCTTTCCTCGATCTTGAGCATCTTCAATATTTTTCCTGGTTGGCCAATCAAAATCTTTCTCCACCATTGGCGCTATCGACACATGGAACATACCAGCAATGCGTGGTTTGTCGATTCCATCCAATTTTGGACGCCCCCAAAGGCTGAGCAGATCAGCCCAGATGTTCTCTTCTCTAGGTATGTGAACAATTTGATATCTAAATGCTTCCAGCTTCATTGGCCATCTTTCCAGTCTGCTGGCGGTATGCTTTATGATATTCGGATTGACTACTACTGGGTCAAAAATGTATATAAGATTCCGATGATCGGTAGAAAGCCAAAATCATTCTGGGTGAAGAAGAATATATTCCAGCTTATCACATGCATGAACTATAGCATGGGCTTCTTTATCGGCAGTAGATCAATTCAATGAACTTCATTTGAAACTATTGGAGAGAAAGTCCAGTGGTTCGTGACGTTGATCACAGAATCGCTGTTCCTTATCATCCGGTGAAATCTGTGTCAAAATCGCTGCCCAGTGATTATCTGACGCATCCGTTAATAAGCAAATAGTCTTGCTGTTATCTGGGTGTGCTAATTTTGCGGCATTCAACAGTGATGACTTAAGCTGGGAAAAGGCAATTTCATGAACTTTGTTCCAAATTGGTTCTAGATGGTATTTTACTGCCGCTTTCTTGTGTCTCTTTCCAGTGGATTGGTAAACTTCTTCCAATAATTCTTATAGGGGAGCCACGACTTTTGCAAATTGTGGGACCGATGTCATAAGTGGTACGCAACGCTTCGTTCGTTCGCTAATTCATGCGGGGTTTGTAGAATTTCGTAGAGTTCCGTTGATCATGCGATGATGGGGAGAAACTGTCCCCATGTTTACTCGGTAAGCTGCCGGGCGCTTAGTTGCATACCAAGCGGCCGGTGGTGAAAGAAAAACACTGTAAAACTTTAATTTGTGCTAGATAAAACAATACGAAAACAGTCACAACCAACAATCAACATCGTGGCGTAGTGGTCGGGAGACCCTTTGCCAGACGAGTGGTTGCCAGTTCAATCCCCGGCGGGTGCACTTAGGAACGGGGCCCCTGTCGTGCAAGGTAGAGCCGGTAGGAACGGGGGGCCTGTCGTGCAGGGTAGAGCCGGTATCGCCCTTTGTGGCGGTTCCGCTTTTTGTGGCCCGATATATAGCAAGTTTTGATTGGATCAGCGACCTCGGATGCCACGTTCACAGTGACGGGCTCGGTTGTGTGCCAGGGTGCAACGCCTCATCCAGTTAGCCGCACAGCAGAATTGTTGCAGCTCTCCACCATTACTTTCATATTTCATATCTGTTAACACGCTGAACCGCTTTGGATCGTATTTGACACCATTCTTGTGAATTACTCTTCCAAGCCATCTCACTTCCGTTAAAAACAACTTACATTTCTTCGAATGTAGTTTTAGTGGGTGCTTTCGGCAAAGAACAAACATTTTTCGTAATGTTTCTAATAAGTTTTACGGCGATGTTGTATGTATGAGAATGTCATCCAATCAACGAAGAATATTTTTCCCAATTGATTCGTCACAAATATGTGCGAAAGAACTTTGTAAATAAGCAACTGCGTTATTTTGTCCATGTAGAACCCTTGTAGGCGAATATACTCCGTCCGGGCAAATTAAAGATTGGCATTCCTGAGACTTTTTGTCAAGCGGTAATTTCCAGCACCTATTACAGAGATATAGGGAAGCAAAACAAGATTTTTAACAAACCGCTGCAAGAACGATCTTCATAATTGGCATTGGCCAGATATGAGGTTCCGTTTTTTGATTAACTGCCCTCATGTCCTCTGTTAATCTAAACTGCTCTGGATCTTCTTTCGGAACTATCAGCAGTGCAGATGACCAACTGATTTTCGCATTCATGTAAATTAGCCCCTTTTCTTCTAGGTCTTTCACTTTTAATGATATGAAAGCAAGTTGCGGAGGTGAATAGCTTCGTACCTTTGCTCTCTCCGGTTGGGCGTCTTTTTTAATTCTGATTACCATTGGTGGAATATCTGCAGGTTCATCTCCAGTGAGCTCGTTTCTTGATATGTCACTGAATTCCTCAAGCAGGTTGTCCAATTCAGTGTGAATATATTCTGGTAATCCATTTTCTTTGGCAAATATTGATATTTTATCTAGATCATATTTTACAGTATCGTTGCTCTTTCCAGACATTATATCATCGTCCAATTCCTCCATTTCTGTACATTCCCCTTTTGTGTCCTGATACAGAAATTTTTTGGACCGTTCTTTCATTATGGGGTACAGCTTGATCATTAATCCCCAAAAGTAATGAAAAAGTCGAGTAGTGTTTTGATCCCTATTATGTATTACGTCTGGATAAAATCCTATGTGTGAGAAGTCGGCATCATGGAATGTGTTTCTGACATTTAATAAATGCTTTTCCAGATCAAAATTCATAGATTGGAGCAGAGTCTTTGACAATAGTATTTCAGGTATGGCCTCATCTAATACAAGGAAATCTATGTTCCGTAGTCTGAGAGCTCCGGCCTTAGTGGGTAGAGTGATTGAGATTCTCGCCTTTCGCTTGACCACTGCATCTAACTCTTTCCCATCAATAGAATCTACTGCTAATTTCACACTAATTGGTGGACTGAGTGGTAGCATTGGGACATGCACATGTTTTTTCGCAAGTTCTGATAATAACGCCATTCCAATTGCGGAATTATCTGCCCTGTAATATCTTTTAACACGTACTTCTAATGTATCCGCTAAAATTGCCTTAATGCGTTCGTTGAGTTCGTCCTTAATCGCTAAAGTTTGTATAGGTACTGCTGCTGCTCTTGGATTTTCATCTTTTCAATCAGATTTTGTTGTTTTATCTATTTTTTCTTTCCGCCATGCCTCCCAAATTGTCTTTTTATCTTCATTAGAATTTTTTTTGCAATATTTGAGATTATGGAGTTCTTTGAACTTTACGTTGAGAGATTTGGGTGCGGGTTTAGATGTAACCCGGTTACAGAGTTGGACTTGTCTCCTTTAGTATCATTTTCAAAATTCTAGTTGTTACCTCTTTTCCGGAGGTCCTCTAGTATTAGTCTTCTGATTTCCAAAATTGGATTGATTAAATTTGAAATGGTTCGTATACTTCTGCTTGTTCCGCTCCATAATTGGCAAACTTCCGAAAGTCTTTTTTTAATATAGCTTTATCTAAACTTAAGTCGGTTTGTATTTTTTGACGTATGGTGCCAGGTTTGATACGCGCCAAAACTATAGGGATAATTTGTTCTGGGTGTTTGGTTACAACTAATTGCCATTTTTTGTTCGAAGTACAGTGAGAAAATCGATAAAAACATCTCTGCAAGCATTCGCGGGTCTTCTTCTTTCATATTAATTGTCATAGAGTCCTTCATTGCAAACTTCATAGCAGTTAAGCTGAATGCTTGCACTGATTTCCCAATTCTATCTTCCAACCAATCATGTAACGTCTGATTGGTAAGCATTTCCATTGCATGAATATTATCTCCAGATTTTCTCAATTCCAAAAGGGAGTTAAGAATTTCCGTGTTGATCGCTGATACTAGCCGAACTAAGTTTCGTTGGCCTCCCGATGCGTTGACATCTTTGATTTGCGACAAATAACGTTCCCAGTCTCTCATAAAGATTTGGAGATTTTTTCGTCCCAATTTATTGAGACGGGGTGCGGTTATCGGAGTAAACAATGACCCGTCATTTGGTGCACAGGTAGAAAATTGCTTGTTCTGAAAGTTGTTGGTTTCCATAGTTAAAAAAATGGAGCTGTGGAAAAATAGAATCTTGCCAAAATCGGCAATGTGATCACTTATGCGCAGGTTGGGGGGGGGGTTGGAGTAGATCCAAGATGCCCCTCTACTTTGCTAAAAAGCTACGAACAGCTAGTCTTAAATAGCAAACTTAAACTAGCTGAGTCACACGTGTGGAAACAATTCAAGCATATCAGTGTATGCCTCTAGTGGGAATTGTTTCCCAAAAAGGGTGTGTCAAAAAACGGCATTATTATGCCTATGATGCCACACGCCATACAACACAGAACATGGCTGTCTTTCCCGCTAATAGTTCTTGTTCTTTCCCATGCACAAACCGTAACAACTCTTGTAGCCAGGACTGTATACAGAATCACATGGTTTTTTCATTTTATTCCCGACATCCAGAAAATGAGTTACTGCACTCGGAACCTTTTTACTACTACACAAACTGTTCGGTACTGTACACTACCTGGCACGATGCAATTGGTTGAACTCTAAAATATTTTACCTCCCTCTTTTCAAGTTTCTACATTTTGCCCATCACGAAAACACCGCTTCACTGAAAAATGACACTACCTGAAAATTGCAATCGTTTTCATCACGTAATACCGCAGATAATCCATAAATTGCCGGAGCAGTGCCCCATAATTTTTCGTCAGCTACAACATACACTTGTCCGTTTTCAAATTGAGCGTGCCATTGCAAAGTACCATTTTTGAAAAGTTTGAAAACACTAGCGGGTTGTTTCGTGCATTTCGTCTTAAAAAGTTTTTGGTTCGTCGGCGATGTTGATGATAGTATTCAAAAATATATATATATATATTATGTAATACATGCAACAGCGAACTGGGAAATGGATCACGTTTCATCACGATTTCATGCTGATCTCGAACTCGTTACAATAGAGTTTTTAAGGTTTGGAATTTTGATTATCAATACCACTTTACATTGTTTCAATAAAAACCGACGATCCTTGCTTAAACATCAGAGGTTAGCTTCTCGTCAACCATTCTGTTTCAGTACAATTATGGTACTCGGCCTTATAAATCCATGTGCAGCGGGCATGAAATACCCAGATTTTGTTCTGTCCCCTTGTAACGAGATACTTGTTGCCTCGCTCGTTATAGTTGCTTACAGTGGTGACATCATATCAAAAAATCCTACGACCTGAAGTCGTTATACCCCTCTACTTCAGTTGGTTAGCTCTACAAGACTTCTGCGATTGGAAGCCTGTTCAGAGTCAGAACATGTGACACACGATTATATTGTTAAATGAACGGTAGAATCATCCAACAATGAACGAATAACGGATTTGAAATTTCTTAATGAAACGGGGTTCATTGCAGTTTGAAACTAAAACATTTTTCGACATTAAAACGAATCACGGATTTGGAACTTCGTAAAACGGATCATTGCAGTTCGAAACTACAACATTTTTCGACATTAGTTAGCAGGGAAAATTATTTTTCAAAGATTTCTGTATTACATCTCCGAACTCATATTTAGCAACGCAACTATTGCGTAGAACCAATACTAGTTTCCTTTACGGAGGCGGTCATAGTATTATACAATGATGATGTAAAAAAACATTTAGTGAACCTTACAAGAACCCATACTAATTTCTTTCACGAAGGTGGTCAAGGTAGTGTACAAGGGTGATGTAAATAAACAATTAGTGAACCGTACATTTTCATCAAAAACTCGAATGTAATGTGGAACAGAACAATATTCTGTCTTGTACATATTATGTACAACTCGATTTCATAGCGATAAAACAAGAGAAAGAGAATCATTGCAGAAAATATAGCAACTGTCAAAAATCTTTTAATAACAATATGGGGTCATTGAAATATTACTTCACAGTGTAGGTAATGCTGATCATCAAGATGAACAGTTAAATATCATCACTTCGTCTCTAATGGTGCTTACATTTGGAGGCCGGAAAATGTTTGGAGATACATAATCCATGCTTGCAG
>JAULBU010033919.1:0-35985 GCA_032358235.1 Odonthalia washingtoniensis
TAAGAAATATTGCTAGACGGCCCGTAGGTATCCTTCAGGATTTGCTAACTTGTCCAAATTAATACCTGTTAGAAGATTTAAAAATGAATGACGAAAGAGGGAATTGTTTTTGATCCATATGAAGATACAGAAGATAACAACTTATGAAGGAAATTGAGTTTTTCTTCAGATGCAGATTTAGACGATCGTTATGCAGGTGGTGACATGGAGCATTTAATTTCAGAAAAATATGCAATTGAGAAGAATAAATCTGTTTCTCATAAATATGCAGTACATCACAATCTTTATGATATTACATCATTTCATAAAGGGTTCTATAACTTAGAACTACATAAAACGGAAATGCTGTTAATTTAGAATTCCAATAATTAATCATGACATTATGAACGGATTGGATTGTTGAAAGCATCATCGAAGGACTCTTTAATATAGCCGGAGAGAAAGTAGTATTGAAAAGGGGTTTAGATTGCTCTGCATATTTTCAAAACAACTCACCTTCTCGATAAAAAAAAACTTCTGCTTACGACATAAAATATTTTCCATCATCCAAAGGATATTATATTATATAAGGTTATAACCATATTCTGCATATGTTTGAAGAGAAATTTTCAAAATTCTTTTTACGGTCATTCTCAATCATAAATTTTAAATTTTGACTACAACTATATAGCATTTATACAATGGAAAATTTTGGACGGACTAAACGGTGTGCAAAATGTAAAAGAAGACACGGGTTGGTTAAATTAGAATGTTCATGTGGTGATTGGTATTGTTTGAGACATTTACCTAGATCGGAACATAATTGCCCATATGGTACACTAGAAGAGCACCAAGAAATAATAAAGGATAAAAACCCTCAAATATTACCAGAAAAACTTGAAAGAATATAATTTGAAACATGCAATTTAAATTTTATTCTTCCGATTCCAACAAAAGAACTGATAACTTTCAAACATATTTTTCTTTCTGATATTTTGATATATGTTATATGTAATTTAAAATCATTACTGATGATAATTTCTTAAGTCAAAGTGATGAAATAAAACGTAATTCCTTTATCACCCTTTTTCCAATATAAATCATATAAAACAGTAGTATTTATCGGTACAAGTTCGAGGTTTAATTTTCCAGCTCGATCTATATGAAATATTTTCTGATTTGAATTACTATAGTTAACGAATTCAGTAGAATTTTGAGATAATTGTACAATCACACAGATTTGTACAGGGCGTCTAGATGCTGAATATAAAATTTTAACTACTAGTAAACATTACGTACATTCATATATAAACAGGTTGATATCCCGTTTAGATAGTAATGTATGTAATTTTTGGATATAACATACTTTTACTGTTAACGCAATTTCAAATGTTATAGTTCAGATGATATTTATGGAATTTCCATGAACTACTCGAGTAATGTATTTACGCGTACTAGAACTTGTCAAGAAGTTTATATTTAGGAAAAAGTTGGAAATATGAGGGAATTGAACTAAGTATAACGTAGAGTTGGAGATAGTATACTTACAATGGAGACAGGTAGAAGTAGAAAAAACTATACTGGCCAGTTGGTATACTCGATTTCGTTCCTCTTTGACTGAGATGGGAACTTCCTCTCAGTGCGAGGAGAAGTTTTCAAAGCACATAACACTAAAATATTACATGCCTATAAGTGGCATGTAAAACACTGAAGTAAGGTTTAAAAATAGATAGGCATGATGATAGGTATCATGTCTATATATAAAGGACAACAAAATGGAACTTAAGGGTTCAAGATGATAAAACAGAACAGTAAACATACCATAGACAAGCTAGTTTCTGTGAACACTTTCAAGATCAATGTGGATATTTCCAAAGTTGAGTTGCACCATTTCATAAATTCATGCATTGCTTCCTAAAAATCATGAATGAATTGATCGTGCTCGTGAAAAACAGTGAATTAAACGATTTATTCATACAGACTACTGAATTAAACATTTCTGGCTAAATGATTACGAAAAAAAAATTTAACTTTAATGGAAACATAAAATGATACAAAACACAAAACTTAAGTGACTTGAAAGATGTAGTGAAGTTCATTCAATATTTCATATCAATACTTTCCACATCAATTCCCCTTAGCTTGATTTCTATCCAGGCGAAATATTGTAAACTGGAGATTCATATCTGGATAGACCGAAGAGAATTTTACCAGAATAAATCATAAGTTGTAGCTAATGACAAAGCGGACTGTTATTCTTGGTTACCGTATCTGTCCAATTTCTTGTACCATCTACTCAACACATCATGTTGTTTCCAATTGGTATTCGAAGCGAATGAAGTTCACATCGACAAGGGTTGCGCGATCAATGTAGTTGTTTCTCTTTAACAGTGAAGGGTAGAGATTATATTCGGAGATTCTGATTAGTCGGACACGCCGTAGGAGTAACGTCGATGAGGCAGTTTTTAAATAATTGCCTCCCTCGATTACTTCAGAAGCTGCGAGTATTTCAGCTGCCGTAATCGATCTAACATTACGTTTTTACTTGTGTGACATCCTTGATAAAACATGAAAAGTCTCGTTTAGACTCAATGGACCTAATAGAAATCCAGAAACATAGCACATCTCTCAATGATCCGAGACAATAGCAGGATCTTCAAATATGGCCACAGTCACGAAACACCACCGGTACTTGATTTCGGAAAATCGGTTTCTGTTCCGATTTTCTTCAGCAAACTAATCTCGTTGAATTTTGAAGACAGTAATGACAATGTGGTTGATGATAGTTGCTGTTTGAGGTACATTACACAGAATGAGGCAAATGATGATGATCCAATTAGCGGGCAACAAAGAGACGAATTGAAAGACATGTATGCATATTTCCCCACTGAGTTGAGCGTTTCATGATTTTCTATCCGACCAACACGAATCAATAGGTATGCTCCTAGAACAGTTACATTACCATCAACATCAATTCTGCAAATCATTTCGTCTCTCTGATTTATGTTCATTCCATAAACTTGAAGATGCTCCGGATGTTGATTCTACCCAAAAATCTATGCTGCACTGTTAAAAATAGAAGCAATATTAATATCAAACTGAGGTTAATGATTTTTTTGCAATTAATGACTATTATTTGATTAGTCAATTAAGTATATGATAAATTTATTTGTGAGTAATGATGATATAGATTAATTAAAATTGCAGGAAACGTGATTAACTAAAAAGGTTATATATACGCGTGATCGGCGTTATCTGGTTTTTGGAAAATATGGGAAGTCAATTCGATATTGTTTAAAGTAAATATGTAACGAATTATATCAGCGGTCGAAGAAAAACAAGTTTATAATCAGTTTTATCTAGATTGAGTGAAAACGCAATGTCTATTTAATCCCCTGATACCGTTATGTATCTTCACGGATTACAGATCTAAAGGTTCTTGAGGAGCTTCAACAACTCCCATGAGTTTGAATTTGGCAAGTGACTGTTGAGTCACCATTACTCAACTGAATGATCGTTACTCAAACGCATACATGTCTTTGATCCACGTTCTTCTTTTTCTCATGAGTAACTACAGCTGATAGTCACAATAAATGTCGTGAAATGTCTACCCTTTCTTATTATTTTTGCAACCTGACTATGTATGGTATGTATACTAAATATGATCCAATTTCAATTGGGATCGAGAAGTGGATTCACGTGTGGTAGAATTATACTGTAATTAGGTCATCAAATTTGTAAAGTAGATTCTGTTGAAATTTCGAAAGTTGTATATCTGAAAATAACTCATTTGATACTTCAATGATAGTAATTATTATTCATGAAATGCTGTATAGTGTCTTTTTCCCATGACACTGTAATTATGTATTGTGTAATAGTCGTCCTTCATACACATACACATATCTTTCAGCTACAGCCTTCTCCGTTTCCTTATAACATGTATCCACTTTTCGACCTCGTCTTCGTTATCATACTTCATCATTTCTCGATCATCGTCTCATCATGGAGTCACATAAATTATATCTCTCGCTGTATTTGACATGGCTACAATCAAATTATGTCCATTCGAGTCAGTCCGCCCAGTCGTGTGGTTTGAGCAAAAACTCGTTTGTTTAAAAATTCTGTATAATGGGGAAGAAGTGGTGACGACAAGCTTTTTTAAGGAATTGGCTTCATTTTCTGGTCCAGTGATCCATTTAATGCTATCACGTTCGCCTACATCAAATCTCTGTTTTTGAAATTGATTTTTGGAAGGGGTTGTTCTTGCGAAATGTGGTAAAGCACCAAAAAGGGACAACGGGAAACCTAAACCTCAGGATCCCATTGTTGCGTTTGTCGCAAATCTGTCACAAATATTAGACAGGATATTTATTTCGCAAGTTCGTCGTCGTTGCAGTTGTTTCACAGGTGTCTTCGCACATGTCACGTATAGTAGTTGTACTGTCGGAGAGTAGGATGTGCCAGTTATGAGATGATGTAGTAGTCTGGTCCTTTTTGTGTCTTTACCATGAGTTGTATGGTTGATATAGTGTAGTTAATGGTGTTATCTACTGTATGCCTTTACACAGTCCACATATTCGTGCGATGAGCACTTTGACAGGTGTGTGACGGCGGTGATGATTTTTCAAAATTTCAAATAGAGGATCGCGAATTATTAAAGTACCAAACTTTGAAGAGAAAGTCGTAAAATACTTGATCGAAATGTTGATGGTGGCGTAATTGTGGCAATCTCAAAACCAGAAGAAGTTTAGTTCGAGTAAAATGTGGCGTAAAGTTGTTTCAAAGGTAGGTGTGATATTATCAGTTGTTTGCGTAAATCTGAGTTCGAATTTAACTGCGATGTTGATGTTCATGAGACGGGAATGTGAGTTTTCAGAAAATTAATTGTAAATTAGCAGGAAGTATAAAGACAGCAGAATAATTGAATAAAACTGAAGAAATTCTTTTTAAGGTAGCAAAAAGAAGTAGATCCGAAGTAAAACTAGAGAAAAAATATTTGTTGAACGTATCAGTTTGTTGTAATAAAATAAAGTCCTATTGATACTGTTTGTTGTTTTTGTATTGAGGCAAAATTGGACTGAGATTTGAGTTCTAGTTACGCAAGTAAACATTGGAATTGAGGTAAGTAGCCGGAATGCTGAAGAAGACGATGGGGTGCGGCGGATGAGTGATGTGATTGTCAGCAGGTTGACAAAGTAATTATTTTCAGATTGTCGGAATTGTAGAAGTGGCAGTTGAGGCGCGTGGTGTGTCGCACTCGTGTCGGATGGTCCATTGGATTGGATGTGGAAAATGGAGGAAAGTTTCCAGGATGGTTCTCAGTGCGGCTCGTGTCATTGGTTCTGTAAGTCCGTCAGCTATATTTGATTCAGACCGAACTAAACCAATATTTGAGATATCCCAGGATCTGAATCCTTCACTTGCTGCGGCAACGTCGAACATCAGGCGATTTTCTGATGTGCTCGAACCCTTCGATATAAAATCGAAGAGTGACTTGCTATTTGTAAAGAGTTCCAGTTGTACAGGATGGCCTATCTGGTACAAGAGTTCGACAGCGAGGATATGTGCGTAGTAGAAGATATCCGAGAATGCGATAACCTAATCCACCATTACGGATCTGTACATTTGTTTTGCCTTGTCGGATTTATAGTTGATTGGGGTGACTTTTTTGTATGCGTCCGAGATGAATGTGATGTAGTAAAGTTGACTTGAAAGGTCTAGGTTGGTACCGAGTTCTGTGTCACCATGACCTGTGCTTTTTAGGGGCGAGAGTTGTAAGTAGGAAAAGTGATGGACATTCAGTAATGCTTCGCATAATGTACTTCTTTGTTTAAATGTTGAATGTACGATGTGGGTGAGTTGAACAAATTTGATTCCGTAACTTGTGCCAAGCGCGAGATTTCTAAAACATCCAGGTCTAGTATGCGATAGCCATGCTAACTTCATCCGCATAGACCGAAATTTAGTAAACATTTGCTAAAATTCTAAAGATTCTAATTTTGAAAGATAATTTTCTTTCCTTTGTTGGATCTGTTTATAATTGTTGAATTTGACACGGAAACCAGTTGAATTACAAATCAAAGAGGACGGTGATTTCATACCGAAACGCAAATGAGTTCCGGCTGACAGTTTCTGGAAATTATCCGTTCCTGCCCGCAGTACATCATCCACGTAAGTGCCGGAGAGGTCGATCAGTCTCCCATTCGAACGCAGAAAAAGAAGGGAAGAGTCCTATTTCAAGTGTACCATGTTTACATCGGTCTTATGGTGCCTCTGCAGGGTTTCGTAACATAGGTACCCTGATTACGAGAGTCCATACGACGGCTGGATAATGTTTAATCATTGATCAGGGGCTAATTGTAGAGTCGGTACCGCTGGTACCAGAAAGAGGTCGCGGGCCAGGGGAATAGAGGACTGAAGGTATGCCTGGATAACGGCGGAGGTCAATATGTTGAACCTATAAATTTCTGGTTGAGCGAGGAATAAGCGAACGGATGAAGGCTGAAGTATCTGACTGGTATGGGCCATGACTTGATTAAGACGATCGCGGTGGCCACCAATGACGAATGGGGCTTTGTTAATGATCGAGCTGTAAATAGTTTATTTTCAGGACAGCACAAAACGACGTGGTAGAAAATTCGCGTTTTTTGGAACGTTTTCTCTCATTAGGACCTTGAAGGTTTCTCGGCAGATGAGGTCCTTGATGTACAATCTTCTTGTTCGTATCCTTTCCGGAGATGTGCTCCGCGGATCAATACATGGAATAATCGCATTCAGAAACACATCTTCTTCAAATTTTGGTGGAGAAAACGAGAAAACGTACCTCGTAACTGGTCGATGATTGAATCGGATAGAGCACTGGTGCTAACGTAGGGTACGAATTGTGTTGTTGAATAAGTACGTGGTTTATCGTTTCGTTGGTCCAGTAAATGCACTAGCTCTGTTGATCTGTGAAAGAAAGAAACTATTTGGGTTTTAACATATTCAACATTTCGTTGCAGTTGCCGTTTTCCCTCTAAAGAAGGACATGGTCCTCATGTTCATATACATGAAGGCTAACTTTAGGTTTGTTATGTAGAAGAGCCCTAGACACCCTCATCTTATCCATATGCTGGCGCATCTTGTTACGGGGGATTGGATCAATCTCCTCACTCTCATCTGTCGCTAGTCTTCTCCCATAGGATTGGGGCATTGCTACTTGTGGGAATTCGACGAATAAAATAGCAGATGGGACCAAGCCTTCCCTTCACTCTATATAATTCAACGCCTTGAAGGAGAGGGCCAGGAGAATCTCGAACTCCGCCTTTGGGTAGTCCAAGAGAAGCTTTCGTATTGTTTTTCTAATAGGCTATTGGGATATTTAGCAGATACTGAGCCCATTATGGGCTTCTATTCCAGTCCTCTACACCCTTACATCATCTAGCAGGACTAGTCTAATAAACGAGTTACCAACATTGGAACCCTGATCGACAACTAATTCGATTAGGGAGACCCATATAATAAGAAAGCCATATCTTTATTCGACGAACCCAGATTGTTCTTGTCTCCATGTTCTTGAGTCTTGTAACAGAATTAAATAGCGTCCCTTCATCAATATCATGCAGTATATTGTTCTTTGACTATTAAAAAATATATAGAGAGGAAAAATCTATGAATATACTTTCATTAAAGCACGAGAAATCGGAGCCGAGGAAGGCTCTGAAACGCAGCGGGGATGAAGTCTTCCTTTTGGCAGGAATAAAGGTTTTAAAGATTTCCGTAAGTAGTCGTATAGTTTTTCTATACGCATCTGAAGGGTTCATTCCGTGTAAAAGATTGAACAATCGCATGTGCGTTGGATGGTATAACCTGCAGTGAAGCCGTGTAAGTTCCCCTTTGTGAAACTGACGCCGATGGATTCCAAATTACATGAACGGATATATAAATGGGAAGAGATTCTACTTTCTAGAGATACAAATCATTGTTCAAGATGGCAAGTTGGCCCATTCCGTTTTAATTATGGACGTCTGGAAAGCTTATTATGTACATTGTCAGTCATAAGCTTGTGCTGATCAAGAATGTCCAGATCCGAAAAAGGTGCGACTTTTACAGGGACGACATCCATATCTACAATAATATTACCCGTTCCACAGAGACGTTCAAGTTGAAACTTGACTGTCTCGAAGGAGGGAAGACCTTTTCACTGAAGCTGTATAAAAACTTGATGGGATTAAAGGAGATTTTTGATTGGAGTAACGGTCGATGCCTTGTGAGGTTTGTCTTCGAATAACCTAACGAGTAGCGCTGTACAAAAGGAGGGAAAAAGTTGGTCTCAATATCAGAAGATGCTTCAAGTATGTCAATACTATTGCGGTCAATAACTGTATCCTCCGCTTGGTGTTTCCTCTGTGTTGTTGTGTATTTCCTGTTCTCTGCGAAGTTTATGTATGGAGGCATAGATGCATACATTATGCCGGATACATGTGATTCCATGATCGCGTCATCCAATTTATTATTCGCATTTTCAGTATCCAGGGATTATCATTGTTCGAGTAAAAAACACCAAGCTCAGCGTTGAATGTTCCAAGTTCATCCTCACAATCGTATGTATTGGAGGGTTTCCAGTCGAATCTTCAACCATGGCCAGCTAAGTATCGTTCTCGCAGTCTTGCAGGAGATAGGCCAAGACGTAGACAGATCTCTCTTCATGTTTAAGACTGGAATTGATTGAATTTCTCTTTGATCCTGGAAAGCACCGGTGAGAGGGCGACTATGCTTGAAAACCCCAACGAGAACATAAATTTCATCTTTGTGAAGTACGTGGGGGTGGTTGGTTGATGTAATGATGGTATTGATTGGAATCCATTTCTTCCCCGTAATTTTTTCCCCGGCATTAAAGTAGATCTTGTTGAGCGCTGTTTGTGAAGGTTGGAGTTGTACCTGTTATTGTTTCGGTTATTTGGGCCATTAGCATATCGACCAAACAGTTTCATCATGCTAGGGGTTGAGTATTTGTCTTCTGGATCCGAAACCGAGCCTTTTCCAGTGGTATCGCATGCGCCAGTGATATTTTGAAAGTTCTGTCGTTCTGATTTCCTCTTATTTCTTTGGTCCGTAGTATTTTGCACCAATCGAAGGCAGAAACATACGAACTTAGAGCTTTCATTTTGTAGCTTTCATTGTGAAACATTGGTATGCAAAGTGGTGTCATCTTGTCGATGTATCCTGCCAGTTTTCCAAGTCCAATAGAATCATCTGTTTACTCTTTTTCATACATGAATGATTTTAATTTAAGTCTATCTAGCCTGCGCTGTGCCTCTTTTTGTCTGTTCATGCTGTCAAATTCTTGCGTGATTATGGAAGTGATTTGCACGAAAGACAATGAGGAGTTAAAATTGTTTAGGTAAAATGTCTTTGCCGATTCCTGGAGAATATTCACGAAGAATAGAACCCCTTTCCTTTTTGTGGGTTACACCTGGTCAGTTACCAATCCAAAATCTCTTGAAGGTTTGTTGATACTCTCGTCAACCTCACCTGAAAATAACTTTCCTTTAAAGTTTGCGGCGAGGACCTGCGCGATTTGTCCTACATTCATGTAATGTTTTTGACACGGTTTCTTTCTCTCCATCGGTCAGATTATATGCTTTCATCGTCATTGGAAGCAACTCTATCTTCCCTCTCCAACGCTGTATCAAAGCCATCGAGTGGAACGGTCATGATGGACGTGGAGGATCGGCTGGTGGATATATGATAGTTTCAGCCAAATGAGTAGCGTGTAATATTTTTTCTGCTTGATCCCGACATGGCCTGCGAGGTGAATCAGGGTCGACGGGTCTGGGAAATATCTGTGGTTGTGTGAAGACAAATTGCCGGTGGGACGTGAAGGTGTCCACTATTGAAAGGAGTATGTAGTGGTTTCTGTTAGGGATCTCTCCCAACCAGAGGTGCGATATGACATCTCCGTAGCTCAAATCGGAGGAATAGAGATACAAGTCTGGGACAGCTTGTTCCGAACGGTCAGGCAGCCCATATAGTTTTGCCATACGGCGAAGGAGACCGATGGCATCGAGAGGCATATTTAAGTAATTGGTGCTGAATAGTTTGCCGCCTTTCAGCATGGCTCGACGAAAGGATCGGTAAAGATAATCCTAATGTAACCGGATGCCATCCACTGCGTCCTCCGTCATCAGAAAATTGGTTGAGATGGATTTAGACATGTCCAGTAATTCGGCCGCAAAATAATTAGTTCAGTTGTTGTCTTATGCGCGTCTCAAGTATCTCTTGTACTTGGGTAAAATATCAGAAGGGTAGATCTGGGAGCGACCAGCACGAGAGAAAGTCCGTAGTGGGATTAGCGGACGCGCTCCTGGCTCGATTTCATCAGAGGGATCTTGACGATCCATGATGTGATGTGTCTCTTTCGGTGGTGATTAGGTAAAGAAAAACGTGTCCTAGGGAGAAGAGAAACATATTCTTGAGGAAGAGAAACTTGTCCTTGAGAAGAGAGATTTCTTGTCTTGTAGAAACGTAACCTAGAGAGAAGAGAACCTTGTCCTTGAGAGAAGAAGCTTACTTTTCCTAGAGAACATTTGCCTTCCTTGGTGTCAAAAGGCGGTGAGTTGTGTCGGCTGGCAATTTATCCTTTTTTCCGTTGTTTTGATTTGAAATTTGGTATAATTGTTTTTTTTATTTGGGATTTGATATTTTTTTTTCGTTTTTGGATTTGTTATGGTTTTCTTTATAGAATTTGATATGATTCTTTTTGCGTTTTTCTACACATGTGGTGTTTTGGAACCAGTGCGTAGAATCTGGATTGTCGAATAACCCCGATTAAGACAAACATCCGTATTCAGAGTGAAGGCAATCTCTTCCATGGTCAGAATACAGCCACGTGTGACGAGTGGGTATTGTAATGCTTACCGTGTTCGATAGTGTGGATTTAGTGTGGATTCAAATGTGAATTAGAGGGAGGTCTACAGTATCGAATGATCTTTTGCAGTTTTGAAAGTGTCAAGTTTGATAAATGGATTTATGGATGAGTGAGTGTGATATGTAGCGTAAAGTTGCTCTAGAGGTCTAGAAGAGGATGACTAAATGCTAGCGATGACAACAGGCAAAAGGACGGACGACTCAAGAATTATTAACAAGGAAGGACGAGATCGATTCGATTTCAATGCCAATTGCTTGACTATTTTGGACAGATGTCAACATCGGTGCCGTAACAGACAATCAACTGTAGGTTTAATTGTAGTAGATAAAATTTAGGAGAGAAGAAAAGTAAAAGAGGGGAATTGTGTGAATGGAAACCTTGAAGTAGTAAGATTTCCAAGCACAAATCTTATACAGGAGATCTATTTCGCAAATTCGTCGTCGTTCGAGTTGTTCTACCTTTTTCTTTGCATATGTCACGTACTGTAGTTGTACTGTTGGAGAGTAGGATGTGCAAGTTCTAAGGTTCTATAGTAGTCTGGTCCTTTTTGTATCTTTACCATTAGGTGTATGGTTTATATAGTGTAGGGAATGGTGTGATATCCTGTATGGCTCTACACATGATCCTTCTTTGTAAAAATGTGTACTGTTTGTGGGATTCATTAGTAGTGCTCTTCTCCAGTATTTTAACGCGAATCTCCCCTTTCGCATTTGATTCCTTTTTTTTACTTCACTTTTGACCCAAACCATTACTAAACAATTATATTTTCATCGTTTCAAGCATCGGGTAGTCACTACCATTAACATGATGCTCACCGACGTCTTGTAGTCCCTAAACCTCACACTTTTCATGTTTGATACCGCGTGCTACTCCTGTTGCTTGGTCCTCCCTGTCCTCGGACCTCTACTACTACATACTGTTACTGACCTCACCACCAAACCTTCATTACTACATACTGTTGTTGACGTTCTCCTCTCATTCCTTATCTGACACGTGTAATATTCTTTCTATAACTCAATTTCACATGATGTTTCTCGGATAAATTACTCCTAACTTCTCAACGTGACGTGTGGGCTAAACAATGCGCTGATTGTACATCGCCTAGTCATATGTTGTTCCTTGTTCTAGGACTGGTTGTTTGAGAGGATCACAAAAACCAGTCATGGTACCAATAAATGTTCATCTACAAGGAAAAACTAATAATAGACGTTGGTACAAAGGCTGGACTGGATATGTTACTAGCAATAGTTGTTAAAGCTATGAATGGAACGATGTAACCTGACAGTCAATTTTCTGTTGCGCCTTTTCTGCCGAGTTACTAAGAATATATATGCCTCAGAAATATGGAAGACGCCTGAATTCCGATGACCGAGAAACAATACTTCAATCTGCACGCCTCCAGATGAGATCTCACTACGAGAAAATGAGATTTAACCGCCATAAAAAGCACAACGTTGCTAAAGCTACATGCAATAATTATGAACCAGGTGACCATGTTCTAGTCTCGTGCAAACATGGTCATTCATAGAAAACTGGTGAATTATTGTGTAAATTTATGGTCGAATCATTTAAGCGATGAACCGTGTCAGTACGTATATTTGATTTACGAAAACGTCCATCACATCCTCCCAGTGCTTCGTAAGTAAAACTTTACTTTCTAACCAACACGCTCTCCGCGAACCTACTTGCAAACTTACCTTTCTATTTATTTCTTCTTCGTTCCACTTCCCCTGCTGACTATGTTTCTGGCAGAAACAATCCCTATAGCAAATTCTCGAAACTAATCTCCTGAATTGATGAAAGCATGTAAATAATTGACATTCTCATCAAAAGAGGCACGTTTAAGGTAATAATTATATATCATGTGCCTCCCAACGCCAACTTTCTACCCGAAAGATCTTCGATGACTATGAAATATAAAATCGACTGATCCATTTTCCATAAGTGTCTCGTGATCATTGGCCATAGGGAAATTTGAAACATTTATTGGTCCACACATCGCAAATGTTGCAGTCTCAATCAATCTTCCTGTTTCTTATAATGGCATTAGTTTTTACGTACCCTGATTGGAACATGGATGCAACTCTGGCTTATTCACAATACAAGATGCCGCTTTCCAGATATATTCACATGGAGTCCTCCGTGCCAAATTGGGAGTATCTCGCAATACATTTATTCGACTGATTTAGATTCTATATGGAGTTTCTTATTCCGGTGACTTCTGGTACCATATTTTTTTGAAATATCGTTACTTCACGGACTTCAAAATATATCATTTGGACTCAAATTCTTCGTTCGACTATTAAATGAAGAACCATATTATAAGTGGATTATCTGCTACATACGTAGATGAAACTTGACGTGCAGATGATACATCCTTTCAATATCTGTCAGGTCTGAATGAGATACGTTTTCACAAGAAACATTCATGACTTCTCTGATTTTTGTCTGTACTACAAAACTGACTCGACTATTCAACAATTGCAACATCGCAATCTCTCTAAACTCCAGCGTTTCAACCATTCTTCAATCTTCTTCGGTTTCGCTACATGCGATTTCCACTCCCTTGGTTAGCTCATACCCTCCC
This sequence comes from Odonthalia washingtoniensis, assembly GCA_032358235.1. Lineage (NCBI taxonomy): Eukaryota > Rhodophyta > Florideophyceae > Ceramiales > Rhodomelaceae > Odonthalia > Odonthalia washingtoniensis. Next base: position 13,476 of record JAULBU010033919.1, read on the forward strand.
AGACGGTGTATTTGAAATGTAAAGACTAGCGCAGGTATCGGAACAATAATTCAATACATCATTCTCAACCTTCATCTGAAACATCAGTAAAGCTACTTCTTACTCAAAGCGTTACCAAATTTCAACCAACTTTCTACCACTCGACAAATCGTCCTTATAATTCATTTAATATAGTGGCGCATCATTTGGTAACAACTTGGATATGAGCTCGCAACAATGTTACTTAGTATAAGTTACCCATACAATTCACAATGTGGTACATCTTCTCTTACAATATTACAAGGCAGAACGGCTTTGTCGTTCATCCATGACCGCAGAAGTTATTTTATACAGCTATTTTACAAAATCAGCTTTTAACCATTATATCAGAAATATCTACCTCAAACATCTGAAACGTTGACCCAAAATTATTCACAGACTCTAAATTTCTTTTCAACGTCATTGGCTAGGGATGTGGAACGTCTTAGAAGAAACTGATGATCTACGTAGCGACTGCAAGAAAGGGATTCAAAGTAAAAGACATTTATAAGATCATTTTATTCTAATATATCCGATAGTCATACTAAACCCATTTCCCAACCTCCATCCACAACGTTCTCACATCTAGTACGCAGGTTCCACCTCCCGTTCAATGGATCATACGAAACGACTTCAACTTGCCTGACATCGGATCCCTTCTAAAGACAGATATCTTTTTCTACCTTTGTAATAATACCTCATTGTTATTTTTATGTTTCCCGATTATACTACTTTCTTCTGCATCAATTAACATCCTGACTGGAATTTTTAACTGAACCCTGATACGAATCTACCTTCCGCCCCTTTTCTCTCATCATATTTCTCAATGGTTATATATTTGTTTTAAGTAGGATACCTTTATGATTCTTCTCCATCATGGAAATTTCCCCCTTCCTGTACCACTTACGATATACATAGTCTCTTAATACATATTTCACATTCTAAACTATTCATTGTATATAGTTATGGTTTATCCCGAAAAACGTAGGCACCGTCTAAAGTTTGAAAACAATTCAGAGCATGTTCCTAATGTCCTGCAATTCTCACATCTCATATCCGGAATAACGACAACCTCAATGAACATAATTATCATCACACCAAAACAAAAAACTTTTTCAATTTTGTGCCAAGGGAATAAAACGTACGAATACGGGGACTTTTTAAACAGGATCTAGTAGGTCAGCATGGCCCAAACAAAAAAGTCTTCCAGTGGAATATCCGCCTGCATCATTACTAATATGATAACAGCTAAATTATTCACCATATACCCATTCCAACTACTACACGCCCTATCTTCCTCTCTGCCACCCAAAATTTCACACACAAGTATTTGGAAACAAGCAAAGACAATTATGGAACCTTCACAACCTTCGCTCTAACTATATCTACTGTATCTGGGATCAGTTTGTACCGTTTTTCTCCAGTATAAGAACGCCATTGTCCCCTTCCCTTCCAACCCCTTTTTACCTCACTTCACTTTTTACCCAAATCATTACTAGACAATTCGTATATAATTGTTCCCAAAGTGGTGCAGTCGCTACAGTTAACATAATCCTCACCTACGTCGTGTTGTCACCCAACTTCACACTTTCCAGATTGATACGGTGCGCTACTACTGTTGTTTGAGTCTCCCTGTCGAAGACCTCTGCTACTTCACAGTGTTACTGAACAAATCAGCATTGAACCTGTATTGCTACATACTGTTCCTGACGTTCTCCTCTTAGTCATTATCTTATGCGCGTCATGTTCCTCCTACACCTGACTGACACACCATCAATCACGAATAACTTACATCACACTCTCGAGCGTGACGTGCAGAAACTGACTGAACATCACCTAGTCTTCCACTTTTCGGTATTCTAGTTATACCTCAACTGATATATATGCAGTCCCTTGATCTACGGCCAAGAAGTCTGGCATTGCATGGTAATTCTGAATGCATAACCTGGTAAGTCTGAATCCATAACCTTGTAATATATTTCCATATCTCTGCTTCTCTTTGCGTTTTCATAAAGCTAGCTACTTGAAAATGCGTGATTTCGTTTACCATGTGAAGGACAGGTTTTGTATTGATTAACATGGTGTTTATAACTATAAGATGACTGAATCGTAACTCTTCCCTCCCGACTGAAATTCCAAATCGTCTCGGCGCCTATGCAGTTTGTGTACATATGGTAAAATTCTTCATGTTTTTATACCTACCTCATAATTCCATCTTGCAATTCATCTACAGTCGCTCTCTTCAATTGGTTATATGTCGAACCCACTAAAAGGTCGCCAAATCCATTATCAATGTTTCGTAGCTTGTGTTCTGTTGAAAATGTGTATTGAATGTCCTTCGCTGTCCACTTTCAGACAAGGCAGTAGTTTTTTTGGCTAAGGGTTCCAATACGCTATCCCATATTCATATATGCGCCTTTCAGGCGGATATCTTAACTATTTAATTTCATATCCCTATTACTTGATAGAGATGTACATTAATCATTCATTGTCGCAAAGAAAATATCGATTTCCGCATTTGAAATGTGATCTGTATAGTCCCCTTTCCGATAACTCCACAAAAATCACATATTTCCTTAATTCCTTTCTTCTTTGGTGGTATGATCGGTACTCTTCTGAGTAACTCAAGTTCATTTCTTTTAGGCTGACATTGGCTCATAATATATTTTCTGATCACTGTAGTATCTATATTTATGCTTTTAAAATCATTTTCTCTTTATCCTCTTATGTTTTATACATGGATGTTATCGCACCGCTATTTCTCCGTCATACTTTCTTCCATGCACATATTCATTACGGCATAATGAAGCTTCTAGTTTGTTAGCCGCTTCGATTGTCATATACGCAATGGATGCATTTACTTCTTCATCTTCATGTTCTACCTATCTTGTTTTTCATCCTCCTCATCTTTTTTATTCCATCGCCATATCTACAACTGTTGCTCTAAAGGTGTGCTCCGTATATTGGAATATACTTCTGCACCCTGAATTTCACAATCAATGACTCAATATGTTTTAGTAACATACCACGCACCAAATCAAATAGGATACAAACCCACAATTTTGTACCACTTTTCGGTTTATTTGATACCAAATAGACTTTCTTGTTCAGCGGTTCATCAATGAGATGTCTTGTCTTATGACATGGGTTAATTAACCTTACCTTAGATGACATTCTGAACTTGTGATAACAGCTAAACTAAATTTTGGTGTTATTAGCCTTCCTTGAATAATAATAAATACTCAAAGCTAAATCAACAATACATGGTGCTATATGCTGTATTGTCATTCATTTCAACCAGCCAGAAATAGTTCCACCAGTAAAATTGAGGCATTTTGCTGTTAAGAGGAAGAGAACTGTAGGTGCTGAAACCACCGTGTTGGTATTAACCTGTCATCATGACCTTGGTTCTTGAATCACAATTACGCCATGACGGTAAAGGCTTCAGCCACATTGATGTGGTTTCTCAAGGACGACTTGAATTGACTGATGGTTTTACATTTACTGTTCGGAACTCCGAAGTGAAGTGAATAGATTCATTTTTCTTATAAAATATACTTATTTTCCTTCAATTCCAATCTTGATTTTCCGTATATAATGCAGCACAACCTGTCATTCTGGTACCACTACAAAATATGACAGGAATTGTTCCCTAATCAAATTCGCATGAAGCAAAGGAGCTGGTGAATCTAAAATTAACAAATCATTCTTTTCCAGAAAAGCGGCAGGGGCCATGTGCGATTTACATGAAGAAAACTAATAACATTTCGGTATAACCTACATAACGGGTCTGTTAAGTAAAAAAAAGAAATTTCGTGGACCTGGAAAATGTTGCAGGATTCTGTTCCATTCTTGATTATCATGATCAAGAATAAAAAGTAAGTTAACCTACCTTCCGGCTACATGATGGTGAAATCCGAGGGTGATATCCAGAAATTTATTTATTTTGCTTTGACCAGTTCTGCTGTACCTTTCCCCTCGTAGTTCTAATCCCAACTTTTTTAAGGTCTCTGTTGTTAGATGGTTTACATTTGCATTGTTTGAGTTGTAAATTATGCCTCGAGAGCTCTCCAAAACGTCAGCCATCTAATCTCCTAGCCTCCTCCGTATTTGATCCAATCAATAAAATATCATCAATATAAATAGTCCGAAGAGACCTTCGAGATTATTTCAAGTAATGACTTCTTTCATTTCCAATCATATATGTAGCCCCACATCTTCGGAAAACATTTTTTCGCGATAAATTGCGATATAACCACTGAATGTGACCAACACATATGGATAGATTGCATTTAGGGACAAATGGTTCGACCTCCAAATAAGAATTTTGATAGGCCTAAATAGGCTCATAACTGTTCTACATGAGCTATTTGATGATACAACTTGTTAATGTCAGCCCTTCGTGCAACTATTTACAATCACATTGCGGAACTTGGGGATGATTCCGTGATGTGGTAAATTAGGGTTTTGTGGCTACACAAAAATTCGATACACACGGCGCGTGTGTGAAATGGGTTTCGGTTTTATTCCATCGCCTATTGAGAACTAAAAATATTTCCTTTATTTCGACTTTTCCTTTGCTAGTTCCATCACTGTAATCCATTCTAACGCACAAATTTCGTCAAATTACTTTCTACTTTTACCATGAAGCATTCTGGGGTGTTTATCAGTTCTTGTTTACTAAGATGACAGAATTTGCAGTCTCCTTAATGCAGCTCCCCATTTTACAGGATCCATGTTTACCAACATGCCAACACTTTCCAATAGCACCACCGATCTTCAACTAATTTCATGGCCAGAAATGTCCAACAATAAAGGTTATTGCGTACCAACCGGGGTAGCATATGTTTCCAATTAAAACTTGATCAGTTAGGGGAAAATTCAATATGGTCCAATATCATTTCGGAAATCCCGAAATAACAAAATATTTCCCGATATAGATATTGTGCAGAACCAATAGATGCCAATATTAATTTGACACCCGGAAGTAACAAAACGATTTGGTTTTATATTTCACACAGTAAAGTTCGTTTTAGAAGAAAACAATATCACATTGAATTCTTTGGAAATTGTACAATTCCAGTATTGAGAAAAGCCAAAAATATGAACAATTTGGGAAATGTCAAGTTCATTTTAATATGTCTTCAAAATGCCCAATTCGAACATTGGAAGATTTGCCTAGGTGTTTTTGTTTCAATTTGGAATTTTCCAAATTCAATTTGGACTAATTTGAAAATATGCAATATATTTTCTGGATAAAACAAAACATTTGTTCATATTGGCTGAAGTCAAATTCATTTTGGACTATTTGGGAAATCCCCAATATTACTATTGGAAATTTATGATTTTGCCAATACCGATTTTGGAACTTATTCTAAATGTCCAAAACTCTGTCCTGGGGAAACCAGAAAAATCTTCCTTTGACCTTTGGAAAGTTTCAATTTCAATTTGTTATACTTTCTGAAATGTCAAAATGTTTATTCGAAGAATCAATAAAATTAGTCACTTCGGAAGAATTTAATATTATATTGGACTATCTCGAAAATCTCCAATATTACTATTCGAAAATTAGGATGATGCCTATATCAATTTTTGTATGTAATCGAAATATGTATTTGAAATTCCAAAATCGCAAAATGTCAAACCAATGTTCAAAGACATCCTTGGAAGATGTAGTTCTACACAATTTAAAAAAATTTGATGGTTAAGAACATTTGAAATTTCAAAAATTGAACTGTGCCGATTCACATGGATTCGTTTCATTGCACGCAAAGATCGTATTCTTTTTCATGAGTGACTGAACAAGAACTTTCTGTTCAAAAGTTAATGTTTTATCAGCTATCAACTGCAACTGCGAGGAAAATAGAGGTTCGGACGGTACTGTACACACTTACCTATTCCATATACCTTGTTTCGTACATCCGAGCAATTGACTCTCGATAGAGTGACAAACGACTTATTTGAAAACTGTGCGGCTTCTTCTAAGATTGATAACGAAAATCCCGCCAGTCCTATGATTAATTTGAACGCTTTCATACCCACTGCCTTATCTGCACAGAACAATGAGAGCAGCAATAAACATGACGAACTGTCCAGTCTTTTTCTTAAAATTGAACAAAGATGGATGATTCATTTTCCAACGAAGAATGAGACATATTAAGAGGAAATTGGTACTCTCTAATTAGTTTCTGTACCGCCTTTACTGTGATACTATCTATTAGAGAACATCTACGCAAACAGTCTAAATTGGACTTAGAGCCGAAACGGTTTAAATTAAAAACATCAGTATCAAGACAGGTGGAGGTTGATATGTTTTTTCGGGATGTTGTAGAAGTGATACGAATCCAGGTGGAAGCCTGCGGTCTGAATTCAGTCATCCTGGAACCATATGATAATTCTTTGTTACTTACACATCCAACAAACTAAGACTTTAGTGTTATTGCTGCATCACGTGTAAATACTTAAATACTGTAATCGCATGTGGAAAATTATTACTAGAGGAATGAAAAACATCATAGTTGAATGTTATGTGTTGTACTCCCCCAATTGTATAGTGATAATTGGCATGTATATTTGAAGCTGACCTCATTCAATTTATACCCATCTCATCTTTATCTACTGAATTACAATGGAAGGATGCGAGGGTAACATATATGTTCTGGGAGTACTGCATTTGCCTATCCTCCCGTGCAGTTCTTTCCATCTGCTGAATACGAATGTATCTCCGTGAACATATCAAGCATGAGATCAAGAAAGTTTCGTAATGTCAGTAGAGTTGACATTCTGCAAACATTACATGGATGAGTAGATTTATCACTTTCTGGAATTTCAAACGTTACAGTGTAAGGGTTGTCTGTGATCACAGAAGAAGGAAAAGGACTATGGCCTACTTCATTTTGTCTACATACGTTGAAGAAATTCCGAAGCCGAAGACATGACGGGAATTGAACTCAAAGTAAAGACCGCATCGGCATGTCACAGATGTGATGTCTCGAATCAGGTAATGTAGCTTCCAATATCGGGTAATGAAAGTACATAATACAAAACAGGGGAAGATACAGAAAAGTTTTGGGAAAGATATCTGCAAGTTTGTGAAGAACTGATGGAAAAAACTATGCTACCTATGCTACCTGTCTTCTCAAAGTTCCCCTTCATTGGAATTGCACCATGTTTGACATGTATGCTATTTTCAATTTTGAACCACTCCCCAACCTATCATTAGAAGTTTCTCGTCTACTGAAAGAATGTCTACGTCATGATTCGAAAGATGGAAATCGGAAAAGAACAGCTGTTATCACAAGTTCCAGTGATGGAAGAATATTTTCGAAGATTCTAAATCCTGTACCACGCTTACGCAATACATTCCTGTCAAAGATTGAAAAAAAGTCTGTTGTTTATGGTGTACAGGTTGATTTCTCAAAAGGAATGGTAAATGGAATATTATCTGGTTTTTTCATGGAGTCTGCTTTAACGGACATGTTGGAGGCTGCGGACTATAATTCTGTGGATGTCATTTCTCCGTTTCTGTGTACAATTGCTGAATTGGTGCTGTGGTTGTACTGAAGGTGCCCCAATTAATACAGTTTTTACCAAATACATTGATATTTTACATCGAATGCATGAGGAGGGGGAGGCACTCGAGTGGACATCGGACGATTTACAGGAGCTGGGCGAAGACATTAGGTTATTCAAAACCTTAAGTAAAAAATTATTTCCAGTTTACTAACCGTCCTCGACAGGGACGACTAAGTGGTATATTCTTGACCATTTGGTGCAAGATGTAAAGCGAGCAGGTGGTATTTGTTACATGGATACTGCAATGTATGAAATGGCCCACAAAAAATTCAAATCAGAATAATTGAAGACATCGAAAGGAGACATGACAGTCATGGAGGATTATATTTTGGGACGGGAAAAATGGTTTCTGAAAAAATTAAATTACAGCAACAATGCTGAAAAAGCCATAGGTTGAGTTTAGTACATACAGAAAGAAAAATTCTGGCTGTGAGAGACGACGGTGCAATTTTGGTTACAAACGGACCAAGTATTTTTTATTCAACTAGGAAGTATTGAAAATATATATGTAACAAAAAAGGCCTTCAGCCTCGACATTCAATTCAATTTCTTGAGCAAGACGTTGTAGATGTCATTTTTGAACACGGTTAACAATCTCTGATTCAGTTTAGTAGATAAGTTATGACAAAACAGAATATGTCTCTGGCCGAAGCCAGACATTGCAAGATGAAAATACCAGAATGTAACCATGTCTCAGGACATAAGGTGCCTACAATTAAGAACGTATATGAGAGAAATAGATTTGTAATTAAAATGTGTTCCTACAGAATTTCACAAAGGATTGTATCAAAGAAAGAATTATATGTGTGCAGATTGGCAAAGATAGATAATGATTTTGTAGAATCTGACGATGAAGATGGCACATGTCCTATTTCGAGCAAGTTGATTTGATTTGTTAAGATTTTTATGTTTCTGAGAATTGACGGGAAAGAAAATGGTAGTTCTTCAGTAGAACTATGTTTTGTTCAATACTATGAGTCCGTACGCAACAGCCAATTACTAGTATATTACATAGATAAATCTTCCTTCTGTATTAGATTTCAATGGCAGAGACCTACAGTAATTGAGGGAAAGAGTGCGTCCTCCAAACAATTTGTATTTCTGCCGGTTGATAGAATCCGTGTAGTTGTACATATGGTACCTGGTCATACTGAGATGAGAATTGTAAACTGATATATGTGAAGAAGACAATATGACAGGCTGTGGTCAGGAGAGGATGGGTGGTCATCGAATATTTTCTACGTCAATCGTTTCTACTGTCTTCGTGGTGAGATTAATGAATTTGATGATATTTAAAGTCGTTACGTAATCTGTCCAATGTGTGGCACCCATAGTACAAACTACTTTTATGAATTTGATTGCATATCACGGCCATTCACCTTTTTGAATCGGCATTTTCTCTTATCCTCTTTTCCAATGAAGCCAAACGTTTTTTGTTTTTAATCATTATCATGACTTTTTAAGTTTTAACGGGATTCGAAGAATGCTGATTGGGTGAGTGCGTATCATGCCCGTGTAAACATGCCACAACTTGGTATGTAAATGGGTCCATTTTCGACCTAACTTGACAATGAAATTAGTTGAATATAATAGATAAGGGTAAATTTGAGCAAGCAGTAAAGGGTTTTTGGTTATTGTAGAACGTACTACCTTCTAAACAATGGAGTAAAATGTACCGTACAGAAAAGTTATGCATACGATAGAAAACACTTACTGTGTAATGAAGTAGGTTATTTAAACCGTACACGTGTAAGAAATGATTTCACAGTAGCAAATGGCATATGAGATTATATTTGGTACACATTACATAGTTCAAATGTTTTGGTACACGTCTACACTATTAGTTGACAGTAGGCAATGACAACGCTCAAAATAATTGTAATTGTTTCTTCGTAAAGAACGGGCATCCAAGATGCTTACAGACAAAGAACTCAGCCCATATTTGTAAAACGACCATAATTTCACATTTGGACGAATGGTACTACAGTAGTCTCGCAATAAGCGTAATGGGCGATAAGTGGAAGTTCGCGTTAAGAGAAACATTTGACGGTGCACAGATGTTGTATCCAAGTTACATGGGTGATACTAAAGGATTGTTGCAATTTCGATAAATGCATCGGGTAAAATATATATACTGATTTTAGGTTTCATGCATTGTAAAGGCCCTTTAACAGAAAAACGTTTTGTCGGAACGTAACGTTTCGATTTCATAGACTGTCATAGTCATATCGACAAACAATCCCAGATAGATGTATGAATTAGCCATTTAAAAGTCAATATTCAACACTTTGAAGACGGGGATTCTTCAGCTCGTTTATAAATGAAATAAGAAAATGACCGTTGGGACGAAAAACTTCATAAAAGTAACCAAAAAACTTGAATACAGAGGTCGCTGTATCATCATGAAAAATGGGGGAAAAAGGGAAAAGGGAATGTTGATTGAACATTTTGAAAAAGTTCTGTGTATTTTGAATGGCACAAATTGAAATTGTTAATTGTCAAATATACCTGTAATGTGTGTGTAAAGAACATGCATGGTATGCGTGGTAAGGTTTATTTATTTTTACCTTTTCTGAGGGAGAGTTGTTTCAGCATAACCACGGTGTGGTGAGAAAATAACAACAGTTTTTATTCACAAATCACTTGATATTGCGATCGGTGACGTCGTGATTGAAACACCAAGAAAAGAAATACCAGTTGAGAAGTAAGACCATTGACCATTTTCTTCTGTTTACATATGAAACTAGTCGAGCTACCTGTTCTTTACATTATATAAATTTCCCACGGTATCAAGTCATGGGAAGGGGAGCTAACAATCCCACTGTTGCGTTGAAAAATGAAGATTCGGAAAAAACCTTTTTTCAACTTTTTCTAAAACAATCACCGCAACATCCATTGGTGACACGCTTTTTTTCAATTTTCAACCAATTAGTACACAACTTTCCTTATTCAAAATATAGATTTATTAGGCGTACAGTAAATTTTCAGCTGTCGACATTGTTAAATTATTGATTGATTTCTATACGGCAGCCGTACACTGCACCTCTGATCCAACCATATACCTCACTTGATTTAGATATTACTTAATTGGCTTCTCGTACTTGAAGGGTTAAATCATCGGAGACACTCTATTTCACTGCGTGGAATGAGATCCAAATGGCGTTGGCCGGCTTGCAAGGTACTGTGCGTTTCTAAAAGGTCCAAGCAGTGTGTCAGGCTAAGATTTTCTCCTTTCGATTATTAATGAAGTGCACTGTACAGCGTTCTGTCTTTTTTAAATACGTAAATGCCTTGTGCAGGAAATGACAGTGAAGTACATTTATTCTGACACTTGTAATCCGGTAAGGGAAAATTGACGATTAGTGCAACACCACCTGGTCCACCAAAGAGTTTCGCTTATCGTGATACTACAGTACTTAAATCATTACTTCGTTTATAACTTGTACCAGTCTCATGCAACAAGACGCCTCTTTAAATTCGATATTTATGAACCGTTTAGCTGTTTTTCCTATCCCTTCCGTTAAAAGAGTGACGGCGGGGATGTGAAATTCAATTTTACAAACATTGATTAATTGAAACTTGATTGAGAGTGCAGTGGACTTCGAGTCAATTTAAGTCCTCATAATATGATTGGAAAAGCCATTTCCGAAAGTTAATTCATTGATAATTTATTGAGACTGCTATGGCGGTTTCAGTAAAATGATATACTAAATTGAGAAGAACCTGATGGCACCAATACTTTTCATATTTTATTCAATATCTGAAAGAATATTATTAGTCAAAACAACATCACCATCATTCTTTGCAACAACATCCGCATCACCAACTATCTTCAAGATAGTTAATGATGAAGATATTGTTAGATGGTATCTTTAATAAACTGTCGACACTTTCAGTCACAATTATTGAAGAGGCACTGTAGCACTAGGAAAATTATATAATTGCTCATTTTAGTTCTAGGAATAACTTTTTAATGTAGTGTACATAATAGAAGACAAATTGAAGAAACATTGACTGGAAAAATGAAAATAACAGTACTAGTAGTCTTCAACGTGATGAAAATGACCAGTACCATAATCATTTAAACGTTCTTGGCCAATTGCAAAAGAAAATAAAGGACAAATCTCGAAATGTTTGTAAAAAGTTGCAGCTGCTTTAGTTCTCAACTTTCTGTTTTCCACGAGGGCGCATTTTGCAGTTCTTGGATTATTCAAGATGTTGTTAGTTGAAGGTTTCTCTCCAGGTAGATAATGGAAAAATTAATGTACATTTTAAAGCACCAAGAGGCAGCTTTAATCCATGCCTTCTTCTATCCATCACTTGCCGTGAATTCATGTGAACAATTTGCACCGTACCCCAGGAATTGCGGTTTTGATACAGAAAATAAAACCTCGTCATACGTTTTTGTAATTGATTGACTCCCCCCACTATTTCCGTGAGCCAATGTTCCATACTAACGAGCAAGGATGAAACCTACATCAATAGTATTTTCTGCGAAAACTCCCAGACCAGCGTCATCATGTTTGATTGTGGATGGTTTCAGGGAAATACCTAGTGCTCCAGCTTCCATTGAAAACAACATATTTGTATCATTTCCACTAAGGCATCCGTTCCATGATATTTTCCACTTGTCCCACTGTATGGGAACATTCTTTCCTTCACGTTCATCATTTCATTATACAAGCCATTGGGGATTCATCTTTGTATGACAACGGTGGGACCGTTCTTATACGAAGATTCATCCCCAATGACTTGTAAAATGAAGTGACGAACGTACTGAGTTACAGTCTGAACTGTTGGAAGTCCAGAAGGACTATCCTATGCATTCCTTCTTTTTTCAAGGCAATGGCATCTATATATCTCAAATATTGTTGTGCTGCAAGTAGGTCTTCTTCCGTGTCGTCAATTTTGGGTTCATTGTTGAGTAACTGGCGAGCGAAAACTTCGACCAGTTGTGTCAGCAGCATTCCAAACATTTATCATCCATATCACCACCGACACATTTCCTATGTTTTGAAAGAATCATACTTGCAATTTCCGAAGAAAATTTACCAGCGCATGGATCCACAACCAACTCACCAGGACCGGTAAATTTATGGATATTATCAATCGTCCACTGTCTTGTCTTTTTCTTTGGTGAGATAATTTGTTTTCGACCGGAAGATTTCTTCTGATATGGAAGGAATACTTTTTCGTTGATATGGACCCATGGAATTTTATTCATTTCATTACATGTTCCGGAATGAACAGAAGTATTGAACCCAGAACGACTGTAGTTCATCCTTCTCAATTCGTAATCACATACCATACCATTCTTCCAAAATTGTACTTCATGTTCAACGACGGAAAGATGTGTGAGAAATGGTGTCATTGCATCTGATGCATAGTAATCCTTGTCTTTGTTTGATGGAGCGGTGTTTCTACCACACTGAAAACAGTTATTTCAGTTTTGTATCCTTTTCCAATTTCATCATCAACGGGGTTTCCAATGGGATTAATTCCTTCTTTGACTTAATATTTTGAACCAAGTAAGAAAATGGCATTGCTGAAGAAAACATATGCGCATGACTTCCCGATGTCAAAACCGTTTACGAGAAATGCACCAATTCTTTCATGAATTCTACCGTGAACTCATCATGATCTGGATTTGGATTGTAGTTGATGTATTTAATGTTGTAAGGATTTTCTGTTTGAATTAAATGAACATTATCTTATAGAGTTTGACAAATAGCATCCTCTTGTGTGTAAGTGAGGGACTGAAAATCTCAGTCATAGCAGAAACAGTAATTATGCATACTTATTTTCAGCATCTACATCGCTTTCAATCCAATTGTATTCAACTCATCTGAAGCTGCTGGTTTGACATCGTATATTCTCCATAACTTCTGTAGGTATATGCCAAGATTGCTATTGGGATTTTTCCATTTATCTGTTGCCAGAAAACTTAGATTTATTCATATTTCTTTGCAATTGTTAGGAAGACAATGAACTTTCAGGCTTACCATTACCTGCTTTGGTTTCCTCTGAACGCAAAAATTCCTCATCACCGTCTACGATAATTTTCCATAGTGTTACAAACTGGGACGGATAATTTGAGTGGCTCGGAGACATGACCCGGTATACCAGAAAAGAAGTGCGGTAATTTTTAACTGTTTGGATCATAGAAGAAAGTTTTCAGCATTGCGGTTGATTCCTCTTTGGAATCGGGGTCTTACAACGTAATGTTGCACAATATGTTTTGTAGGTTGGGAAGAAATGAAGATGTGATACAACAAAATGATATGTGTAGTCTACTTGTTATTTCCAAATATTGGTCAGACACCAACTCTTCTATATTGAGCATGTAATGATCTGCCGTGAGTTTTATTTCTCGAGTACAGGGAGAAAAACGTTAGTTCCTTGCAGAAAGAACTTCAAATCTGGATGTTGCTGAGTTGTAGAAGATGTACGGTGACATCATTGTAGTGATGTGAGGAATGTCGATTGATTTTGCCAGTCGTTCTCACGCCTTGAAAATTATTTGTCGAACAATCCGTATTATTTTCCTAGTGAAATGTTGCGTGTTGAGCATATTTCTACTACGCGTCTTAGAATAATTTTCTCGACATTGTCTCCGAGTCAAATGAAATTCTGTGTTAAAATAGAATAAATTCGAAAGTTGTTGGGATAAACATATCTAGGTTCCGTCTTGGTCTTTTACAAGTTGACTGGATCATCATATGGATGAATGTTGGACCAACTAAGAATCCAGTCGAGGTGAATTTGTCAGTGAGCAAGTCAGCGAACATTTGAAGGGTGTGTTCATCTTACAAACATATATGTATATGGATAGGGACGTACGGGCTATCTTACGCACTGGCTCAGAACCCATTTATGCTCGCACGTTGTCCCCATTAGCTCCTAGAGTCTCCAATAACTATTATTTCAAATTATTCATTCTGCCATTGGCCTTTCTTTCAAAATTTGTTGTTATGCGCTTTGAATCGGGTCATAATGGAGCCTCGATCATTGCATATAATGATTGGAGTTGACATTTCTAGAGTTAAATTTTTCTTTGAAAGATGAAACGGAGAAAATGTAAAGAAAGGAAACTTCAGGAATCGAGTAAATTCAGATCCAGGGGCTTCATTTTTTGCCAGTAGATCATTTTCCTATATAACTTGAATATGACATGTTGTGTTTTTACTCGGTTCCATGTTGAAAAAGGAGTTTAAAACTGTTTGGGAATTGGATGTAGAATGTTGAAATTGATAGTAAAATTGTTGTCAGATATGTTGGTGGAGAAGAATATATGGAGTGTGAAGTTGGTGTTGCAATGATCAAGTTGTACGGCATTGATTTTCATTTGACTTGATTTGCGTGGATTTCTTTCCTGATAAGAAATTTTTGAAGACGCTCTTGCTGCAACGGTATGATGTCGAATGTGGTAGGTCGTCTTATTCGAGTAGAACCGTAATCGTCTATGTTGATGGTGGAAAAATAGGAAAGAACTTGAAGAAGATAGTGTAACGATAGTAGTATCGCGAAAGTATGTCCGGAAAATTTATATAATGTTGTGATCTGGTCTATATTGTAAATAGTTAAATATTTAATTTTCCGCCCGTCGTGGGGATGGGCCTTTTTGTACTACTGGAATAGACGAAGAAACAATGTAAAAATTTTCCTCCATATGGAGTCCGAAAATTTGTAGGAAGTTAAATAATTGTTTTTCTGTTGGAAAAAATTAATTATTTAATTTCCTTTAATATGTCGGCGTCCAAATGGAGGAAAACGTTTTTACAGGAAATTAAATATTTAATTTTTTGTAGCAAAAAATCAATTATTTAATTTCTTGCAATATTTCGGCCATATGAAGGAAAATTTGTCGAAAATATTTGCGAGTAATGTATTCGCCGCAAACATATGTGGAAATCTACAGCGGATTAGTACAGTACAGCTGTCCACGGTACAATTATGTGTCGGTACATAAGCAAAGTCTGGTTAAGAAATTCATACAGCAGTTCTGTTTATGATAAAAGAGACGAAAATTCAATCATCTAGTTCATTCAACTGAGGCCTAATACTGAAGCGAAGTTTTACCGAACAATACATTGTCAAATCTCGATATGTTCTATTTTATATATTACACGCAACATTACGATATACTTCTTCACAACCAGCCGTCATCAACTGAATTCAATATTTCTCAGCTACAACGTAATACTTCTATAATCAACTATGTCGGCATCTTCTCCATTTGGAAAGAAGAAGTGTCTGATGCATTGCTACGTACTGGCAAAAGGTTAAGAACTACTTCACAAGCTGATTCTTGAAGAGTGACATGGTACCGATTTAGCGGTGAGGGGTACAGTTCCATATGTATCTGTTGTCCTGTAGTGTCTATAAGATGATTTTGTTGAAGTAGCGAATTCATCCCGAGGGTGTCGTGAAATTAATTGTTCGAATATGTGTGCAGTCCTTGTTGGTACAGAAAAAGTCAGGGCTGGAGAAAAGTGTCGAGCGAAAAATCAGAAGTAAAAGGCAAAGAATCCAAAGTCGTCTAACAGAGAAGAAAAGGCACCAGAGATTGAGGCATCGGCAAATGGTGAAAGGTCAACATCAACCAAATGAGTCTTTTTTCCTGCTCAGTCAACATCAACA
Source organism: Odonthalia washingtoniensis (assembly GCA_032358235.1). NCBI lineage: Eukaryota > Rhodophyta > Florideophyceae > Ceramiales > Rhodomelaceae > Odonthalia > Odonthalia washingtoniensis. Next base: position 29,709 of record JAULBU010033919.1, read on the forward strand.
AAATGACTAAATTAAATAACAAGGCCCTTTCCACGGTCTACCGTGGAGGATGACATTGGCCCTTACGATAACAAACCACCTCGACATTTTATCCCACCTGGATGTAGTGCTATGTGGCATTAGACTTAACAAGAGGTGTAGAGATGAAGTGACCAATAAATAAATGCTACAACAACGAAAACACAATGTAACAGAGGATACCGTCGATGGAGTCCCGAGGAAGAGTTTAAGTAGTGAAACAAGGTCAAGAAAGAATAAGATTGAAAGGATGGACGGAGAATGAAAGTAAGTAGTGAATGTCAATGTTATATGATACGAAGATCCTGCTGAAGTCGGCACTAATCCCAGATTTTCATCATGCGCATATATTTTTCACGTATGAGCAAATACTAGCACTGAGAGATATCTATTGGATGTGATCTTCATACATGCAAACAGAACATATGGAACTTCGCACATATGAAATAGAATAGGATAAATGGTTGCATACAAGAAGGAATGTTCAAGGAATCTGTGGACTTGATTACTTATGCAGAAATAACAGAAATTGAATAATGTTGGGTATTGCATTCTGGAGAGTATGTCCGATCCTTTCGACATGGATGACAATTTCAGGAGGACGTATACAGAAGCTATTGACGAAAATTATGAATTTCCTCTACAGACAATTCTTCAATGCTTTACCGAAATTCAAACATTGTCTTCGTGCGAAGTGGCGCTGAAAGATGACAGAAATAGAGAAAATTGAAGTTCTATTATCAACATTGGTCATTCTTGAAATGAAGAACATGACAGAAACAATGGTATTGGACGTTAAACTAGTACAAGAAGTCTGCTCGAAAATCAATTGGAATGCCATACTGACTAGGTATGGATACAAAAATGACGTCTACGTTGGACTTATGGATTGAATTGTTGTGCGACTTGTTGAATTTAGATAAAAATTTTAACAAGCGGACAAAAATTCTAAGCGGTGGAGCCGCTTCATGATCACTAGTAAAATGTTTCCACAACAACATGGTCATAATGACTTTGAGGTCAGGAAGGGTTCATCCAGTTACTTCACAATTACAACTGCAAATAAAGGGGGATATCTTTGGATAGATCCTGGATCTCATCGTTATGTCCATTTCAGTGAGGAGTGAAAGGACATAATTTCAAGTGGTTTGTAAATGCATGAAATTCAAATCACCCTACAGCCTATTTCCATTTTAAATGGTTACGTTCAGGATCCAGGGGCAGGGTGGAATGGTACAGGAGCACTGAGGTATCATATGTATATTACCTAAGACTTTACAAATTTGAAAGATGCTATTAAATACGCATATGGACGCAGTTTTTGCCGGAACTTTCAACAGCTATCTGTTCACATATCGGAAAGCACAAGCAGTCCTTAGAGTCGGGGTTCTAGTGATGGAGAACCAGATAAAATTGATGATGTCGTTAACGATGAAGTACAAGATATGGCTGATTGGGGAATGGCAGATATTGAAGAGCAACCTTTAGGTTGACAATTGCTGCATGATTTAATTTTTCTTTCTTCTCCATGAATGTCTAAGTTTATTTCTACTTATGTGCTAAAGAAAAATGTACCTTGGTTCTCAGAAATGGTTCTAGCTAAATGTGTATATGTTCCTATCATTTCTTTGCAATGACATGTATTTAATACAGGCTGTAATCTTACTTAGACATTGACGACAACATAACACATGAAAAAAGTTTGCTTCATATAGAGGCCGAAAATTGCAGAAAACTAAATAATTGATTTTTCAAGAGGGAATCAATTATTTAGATTCCTACACTGTTTCGGCCGCCATATACAGGAAACATTTAATATATTTTAAATTGAAACATCATTATATTTCTTTTGATCAATTACAGTGGCAGAATTGACTACTAGTACTGGCAGTAAAAAGCAAGAAATATCCGTGAATAAATTGGTCCCTATTAACAAATTATTTTACCCATATTTAAATTATTCCAATTATGTAACATCGACTCATATCGCTCTGGATGCCACATTCCACAGTAATGGTAACGAAAAATTCCTTCGCCATACAACGTATCGCATATACTCTACAGATATTTTGGCTGATTACAAACGACATGCCACGTCATTCAAACACAATGAGAAGAAGAGATTGCATTCTACGCGACATGAAACAAATGGAAGCGGCTATCAATAGCACATGGACAGATCCGATGCCCAATATGAAGAACCTGACGTGGAACTAATTTACAGCGATGTTTCCGACTGTGCGCTTCCTGATGATCAACATCTCTTCGAACATTCGGAACAGGTCACTGTTGTGAAAGTTACAGCGAGTCAATTGGCAATTTTATTAAAAGAAATTAGAATTGAAGCTGTACGTAAGGTAACCCGCATGCTACGATCAAATAAATTTACTGCAGATGTTGTTCGTAACCACATAACGTATTGCAGTAAATGCATGTCAATTGTGGACATAACAATGGATCGGAGTTTAATCGATGACGGATTTCAAAACATGGAGGTACCATACAACACTCCGTCAGACGAAAATAGAAAAGCTTTGCCATACCAAAAGACGTCATTGATGTGTTACATACGCAAATGAATGTCTCTAATGCCACATATGTGATATTTAGCGCTTGCTATAACCACGTTTACATAACTATATCTCACATACTCTGCACTCCGAATTCTTCGCACAGTTCCACATGTCCATAAAACAGCATTTAATGACAAATGACAATTCTTCAATTGAATGGAATAAAAGTAGAGACATGTCACCGAATACCTTCGTTGGAATGTTACAGATATATACGGATTAAACACCTACAGCTTTGAAGTCGCAATCTTTAGTTTGTTATCCAATACATGTCACATTTCTGAATATTTCTGTACAATTCAGACGTTTCCTGATAGACCATGGATATACTTTAGTTGTATTTCTTCCTGTTGGCATAAAAGTATCACAGTCAGAGAAATACATAGAGGACTACTGCACCAATAGTGACACAGACAGTGATGAAATTATTTCGATTGAGGATCACTTCCCACTGACCTCATCATCACAGGGTCGAGATGATAAAATGGTTTCGTTCCATGCCGCAATGAGAACAGTTCTTGCGCCGTTAACTGAAAATTTAATGGAAGGTTTTACGGTAGGTACAAACGAAAAGAAATGGAATTTCTTACCTGTCATAATGTCATACTGCTGTGATATACCATAAATCAAAGACATTTCTGAGGTTTTACATAACTTTACCACGACACGTCCATGTGTGAGATCCTTGGAAACTCGTCAGTGTCTTCGGAAAAGAACGTTCCCTTCCATTTAATGCAGTTTCGGAATGCACGCAAACATTCACTATTACATTGGAATTCGTATGTATTGAATAGGAGAACTAGGACCTGATTCTGCGGCGTACGGAAGAAAAGGCAGTTCAACTAGAAAATAAACTACTGAATTCCCAGTATCGATAATGTAGCATGGGCCAGAATCTGTTGAGTGTGTATGATGCCGTAGTTTACGTGGTTTTTATACTGCAGTACGTTCATTCTATTGTGTTCAACCCTGCATGGTTCCTTTCCTTGCAGTAAAGTGTAATTTAACTTAAATATCTTCATAAAATGAACGAACGTGTAGTACACCATCATATATATCATACGTAACATGAAGAATTGTGCAGTACACCATTACACAGTTTATTCAATAAATAGTAACCTGTATGTATACAACACAATGGGCCAACATTTTATGGAGACCAGTGAATTATTTTTCGATCACGAATTTCCGGATACAGTACTTACGTGAATGATTTCAGTGATTTGTACAATCCTGCACTGTATTTTTATGAATGTGTACTGAAACGTTATCTGCAAGAAGTGCAGAACGTTCTATACAAACTTGCCCGAAATCTGAAAATTATGAGAGAGGGGTAGTTTAACAGCATAGGAATCTGCGCAAATCGAAGATTTTGTGGATGTAATCTAGGTTTGAAACTGGGAACAGGTGCAATACGGAGAATTTCTAGTACAGTGTATATGCTTTAAAAAGGAGAAATATTTATTAAATCATGCATTGATGTACATTGCGTTTATATATATTTTTACATATAACATATAGTATATCATTATATGCCTATTTCTATATCATTATATGTATGTAATATAATGAAATAGAAATATGTATATAATGATATACCATATCGTTATATGTGACAAATATATAAACGCTCAAAGATATGATAAAATGTGCGGAGAATACTTTAGTAAGGTTAAAAATGAAAGGAACTGTTATTTCAATCAATCAAAAGGGAAAAGAAAAATTTTCTCTGCGTCAGAGTAAAAGTATTAAGGTAAGTAACAAGATCGAAATTGAAAATTTTACATACCGCATATGTGATATGAGTGATATGACATTATGAACATTATCAATCTGTTTCTGAAATCAATTGAAAGAAAAAAGAAAAAAGTTTCTTCGTTAGTACTACAAATAGTAAAGCAACAAAAACAAAATTAAAAATGCTACTTACCAAAAACACATATTAAGCACACCGGTTACGGGTACCATAAATGAAATATTCGGTTGTTATCCAATAAAACTTGAGATCGGAACATCATATCTCGATGTCATGAGCCTAAACAATATGATTGTACGAAATATAAACCTTGAAAGTGTTTAGTAAATTTGTAATAGAATTCAATGTTGATAGCAGTTGGACAAAGAAGGGATGAAGCGAACATAACTCGTACTAAATCTTTCGACTATTAATGAATTATGGGGTTTGAACCGATAGTATCGGATGCGGAGATCGAAGTCGTAAATGATCCCATGATACTGTTTCGGAATAAAAGAAAGGATGGTTAGGAAAGGGAATATGATGATGGTCAAAACAGGAAGAATGTTTCGTCAATGATGAAAGTGAAAAGCAAGAAGAAATCCAAATATACCTGAAACGCGCCGTGGGCTGGACATGTTGTACTGCCATGGTTGAATTGTTAGATGATTAAATGTGAGTTTTGATGACTCACGTCTTCCATTGTCCGAAAGTGTGAACGGTTCCTTCATTCATGAATGAAAAGGGGAAAATCCGTTCCGACTCCGTAATATGAATTGTGCTCCAAAAGTTGCGAATAAAAGAGAAATGAAGCCAATGCAGCAGTATAAATTAGTGAAAATTAGGACATTACAGCACAGAATAGGTGGGAATTTAGAGTATTATTCCCAAAATAAAACGGAAAAAGAAGGAAAAGATTGTCACGTACGAAATTGGAAACTTATTGTTGATTTTTCATATCATACAGTAATATGATCATATTACTGTATGTGAGCATGCAGAGATAACGTCAACTGCGTCCGAAAACCTTTGAAATTCATTCCATGCCATCTGCCAATAGGCAATAATTGAAATAATTAGAACAAACGATTCGAGTTGAAAATATATAAAAAGATTATTTATAATCAATTTAATACGCAAATAATATTGCTGCAAATATACAACTGAAATTCAGTAATCAGGAATCCCAATTTTTTAGTCGTCCACAGCTGTTCCGAGTCAATTGACCTTTTATTCTCAATTCCACAATAATTGGGCCTACAAAACTCTTCTTATTTTCATTTCAAGCCCATATTTTAAGCGACTATTCCAATATTTTTACTATCAGTCCTCATTGTGCAAACGGAAAATGAGCATCCAAGATGACGGTGTGTCGATATCATGCAAAAACGAGAAATAATCATTGAAATTGGACTCTGTACGAGCGGAGTTATTGGGTCAATCTCTTGCAGTGTCGCTGTGCTTTTTCGAGGACCTCACTGGTACTAAACGAGTCGAAGAAATCGTATCGATTTTGAGAGACATGGACTTTGACTACAAGCTGTTTGTTGGACGGGTATTAAGTATGAAAAGTTTTCATTGTATAACATCTAGAATCATTCAGGACTAGGAACGGAAGTGAACACCATATTCATATCTATGATGGTATTTACAGAGGTAGTACCTATTGGCATGTAATGAATAAATCTTACTATTAATAAGATAATTGCAATTTTTGCTAATGTAAATGAAATTTATTTGTTCCAAATGAGCTTTCCCTTCACGTACGGTACATTACGTCATGCGGAATTATGTTGCAAGACGTAATCTACGAGATAAATGCAAGAAAAAATGTAGTAGTAGTAGTACTACTACTACTACATGGTTGTATGGTCACTACACGCACTATCTTGTAGTACAAAATAGCATTGTGAAATATTTTATCACGTGCGGTGAGATAAGGGAGAGCTAC
>JAULBU010033920.1:0-15926 GCA_032358235.1 Odonthalia washingtoniensis
TGCTGCTTTTGATGATGGATATACTCTTCATCTAGATTTGGAAAAGATTTACAATCGTCATTTACCTCTTCAGATGTAGTAAGAAATGTAAACGAGTAGTTCGTAGTGTTTTAGCTACTGAAATATTGGCATTCTCTGCTGCTTTTGATGATGGATATACTCTTCATCTAGATTTGGAAAAGATTTACAATCGTCATTTACCTCTTCAGATGTTTACTGATTCAAAATCACTGGTAGATTTTATAACAAAAGAAGGGTATTTTGAAGAAAGACGTCTGATGATTGACGTAACGTGCTTGCGGAATGATTTTAAGAAAGAGGAAATCACTAATGTTGGATTCAGACGCACTGAAAATAATCCTGCTGATAGTTTAACAAAGCTTACAAGTTCAACATCACTTTCCATGATTTTTGGGAAAGATATGTGTAACTTTCCTATTGGACAATGAGTATACCTTTCTCGCGACTTCCGCGACCCTAAAATCGGGGACTGTACGTTCGTCTCCAAGTCACAGAGCAACTCAACCTGCCGACATCGTACCTTTGTCACTAAGTCACGGAACAAATTGTGTGTCGACTACAGTCGAGTACACGTATTATTCTCTGACTACTACTCATCCCTGCAACTAATATTTAATATTCTATTACCTCTTCCCCATACCTAGTCTCTTTTGAACGACATTTTCCATGTAACTCTTTGGAGAACATGAACAGGCATTTCAATGTTATATGATCATCTAACGGAAATTTATGAATTGAGAGCTGATCAACATTCTTTTCGTTCTCTACTTTCGCAACTATTGAAAGAACCTTTGAATTCTTCACCAAGAATTGAGAAGTTGGATACTGCTTATAATTATTTGCTTGAAATGAGTAGAACTGTCGATCATTTAAAAATTTCGGAACAAGATGAAATCAAATGACATGATGCAGTTAATGCTTATCGAAAACTTGTGAAACAAGTAGAGGGTATGGCTTGTTCCGACTATATTGATATTGTTTGATTTAGTCTCTGCTGCCGTTCAAATCGATTAGCAGACGCGGCATATCTCTTTCTTACCCACTGGTTATGGCATAATCTTTTATCTCCTTCTCCCTCTTCCATACAAACTTCTTCCACACTGTCTTATGGATCTTCCTATTTTTCAGCAATGATGATACTGACACTGATGTTAGCGTTGATGCTGATTGTAATAATTTTATTGCGATGAATGTCGTGTAAGTTATGTAATGTATATATGTGATTTATGCATTGAACAATAGCATACTTCCAACAGGTTGTGTGGGAAAATAATTCTTCCGAATATGTTTCATGATCTGCTGATATAAATGGTATTCCAGGCTGTGTTCAATTTGATGTTTTCTGTTTACCTTAATATCCTCTGACTGTATATCACCACCTGTGTCATCATTAATGTGTCCGCATTACATTCGGGGTTATAGAATTCGTTTCCAAAGTTTTTAATGAATACCGAGGTCGAAATAATGAGACGGAGAAAGATTATACTTGACTAGGACCTTGCAGTTTTCATTTCACAAAACGCAACATACAACATCAAGAACACGGTATAGGCTGTCCATGTTCCTCCTCATTGTGTTCGTAGACGACGTCGCGTGTACATATAACATTATTCAATCAATTAAGTAGGGGACAATAATTTTTGATTGAAAATGTTAACCGCCGAAGAAGGCGCATATAATATATACCGAAAATATTATTACCTAGAGGCTGAAGAACATATGCCAGCTCTGGAGACGATGAAGGCGTCATCACAAGCCAAGCTTTTTGATTCTGAGAGTTCTGCCAGGGAGAAACGTCTAGCTCCCGCGCATGAACTATTGGAACTTATGTCTGGTGTTCATTCTCGATGAGCTCATTTGAAACCCCTTTTTGGTTCTCGAGGGTCAACATCCGCATCGATAACACCCCTCGGAGATATACATGAAGAAATATTTTGGTAGGGCAAATGTACATGCTCGGCTTTCTTCTATTGGCATGATTCTGTCAAATGCTCCTGGATTGATAGAATGTTTGAAAGCAGATCTCGGTTTGGAAGACATGCAGGAAGAGCTGAAGGGTATTGTTCTAGGATTGTCCAGATTTTTGGAAATTCAACGGACTCAGTTTCCAAGATTTTTCTTTTTGTCAGACGATGACTTGCTTCATGTGCTGTCTGTGTCTCCAAATAATGTTGAAGGTCTTCAAACACATGTGCAAAAGCTTTTCTCAGGGTTGGAAAAATTAACTTTCGAGATCATTGATGGAAGCATGTATGTTTTGTCTGCTGAATCCTGTGAGGGCGAACTTACCAATTTTCCTCATCCAAGTTATATTTATGAGAAATCGGTCGTGTCATGGCTACATGATGCTCGAAGTTCAATTCGATCTTTCTTGAAGAAGTGTTTGAAAAAATCAGTACCAAAGATATCGTCTCTCTACGACGATCCTTCAAAATATGCCGATACTATTATTGAACTTACCGTGGATCTTCGATGTAGATAAACTATTCCGGCTCTTAGAGTATGATTCACGGATGTAGTTGACCTCTGTATTCACAATGCCTCAAGTGCTGCCCTTGAATTGAATGTACCAAAAACTTGCATTGAAGGCAATTTGTCGACCGTTTTCTCTGTTCGATATTGTCCTGAAAACATGGGTATGTCTCATCGTGTGTTTCTGCTCCTTCAAGACCAACTCATTAGCGAGTTTGTATAGCATAGGGATCTTGCCATTCGGCTTTAATCTGAAGATTTTAGCCAAGGCGTCTCTAATGTGTGGTATAATGAGTTTCGTTTCTACATGAAATTAGGTAGAGGACAAGCTAATGAGATAAATATATCCGTGAAATGTTCTTGTACTTCTTTTAACTATGGCTGGGAGTATCTTGGAGTGGATGAGGCCCTTGTTAGAACTGGTCTTACATCCTGTTGTTATTTAGTTTTGACTGAGGCTCTGAGAAGAGGTTTTGGTGGCAGTCCAGTTGGTCCTTCTGTAACTGGAAAGACAGAAACCGTTGAAGCATTAGGCAAAGAAATGGATTTGTTCGTCTCAGTGTTCAACTGTGACGAATATTTCGACTCGGTTTCAGTCGGAAGGGTTCTTTCTGGTGCTTGCAGAATTGGGTGCTGGGTTTGTTTTGAAGAATTCAACCGCTTGTCTTCTAGTATTCTATCGTCGACTTCAGGACAGTTGGCAGCTCTACAAGATGATGTGAAGAGAGATGAAAATGAGATTCCCAACTGTCAATTGTTATGGATGTGACTTTCGAGTGAAGGTCGCACAGGGCTTTGCTATCTTTGTGACGATGAATACAAATTATTCTGGTCGCAGAGAGCTTCCAGCCAACTTGAACTAGTTAGAGGGCGAGGTGGAGGATATGTAAATGGAAACGTTTCGATGGGATCATCATGCGGGGATTTGGAGCGTGATGTGACAAATGATATTAACGAATTAGTGCAAAATGTAACGATGACTGGAAGTTTGAGCGAGCCTTTAATCTCCCAGAGAACGGCGGAAATGAGAGGTAAATGCAGTGGAAGCGGAAGAGTCATCGTGTGAAGTTGAAGAATCAAATGGAGTGATGTCGACGCCTCGCAGAGGAGGGAGAGTGGATGGATGAGGCGTACATGGAAGAAGTAGAGCGCAGGTGGAAGAGGAAATGTTTGGTGTGACGCCGAATCAAGCGGCATGAAGGGAGTAGGCGAGAGCGCATCTGAAAGGAGAATAATCTTTTGAACGATTCACGGATGTGTGTCGTCATCCCAGCCCGACAACCATTCGTCTAGAATACCGGTCGGGTAATCAGATGATACTATAATTCAAAAATCTAGATTCGGATGAAAGGGAGCAATGATCCTAAAAATCTCGATCCTGAAAGGGATCAATGATCCTTCAAAATGTGTCAGGCTCTTATGGGTCCATTGCCACATTTCAAAGAGATACGCCTCTTAAGTCTTATAGTATCTCGTTCCAACTGAAAATTACAGCAATAAAAATATTAAAATTATTGTTGTACTTTACTGTACAAAATCCACGTGAAGATAATTTCAGACATAGACTAAAACAGTTTTCGATTCTCATTGGTTCACTTTCACGAATGAGAATCTGTACTGTACTTTACGAAACACGTGCAATCCATTTCAGAATTAGTCTCAAACAGTTTTTTATTCACAGTGTTTCACATGAACAAATCAGAATATCAACAGTAGTTTTAAAATTGATTATTCAGATTTCTGACTGCTGAAATGGTGTAAAAAAGAAGCGCAAGTCAGTAACAGTATTGGAGACATATTTGAACATATTTCATGTACAAATATGACCCCGTCTTTCGACCATTTCGTACAATAATTGTCTCTTAGGGTTCAGAGAAGTTAATCTGAATCAGGTTTACTCTGGAATAACCCCTTTTCAGAGCACATTGTAAAGTGCCATGCAGCCCCGAAATAACTACTTAACCTTACTGAATGCAAGCACCATGAACCCACAAAACAACAACTAAACCGTACTAGATTTGACCGCCATCAACAATTCAACCACAAGATATACAGCACTTTTTATCCCAAATAATCCCCTTACCACATCAAAAACAACAACAATTAACACTGAACCGATCAACACATCCTTCAACAGAGCAAGAGGCATCATAGAAAGGATAAGCCGTCCACGAGTGAGTAGAATGGGTAGAGCAACTGGACGTGGAAGGGGTGAGTTAGGTGTGATTCGGAGTGAACGAAGCGTTGATACATCATTTGGATGGACAATACAAACAAAGCCATGCGATTAAATTGTGATGGAACGAGATATCGTTCAACAATTTTTCAACCACAGAGCACGCTTATTTTACTCTGCAGCTGTAAATAAGATGACGCTTCAATTCCGAATGCGTGAAAAAACGTGAAACACATGTGGATTTATTGTCCTATTTATCTACTGAAGCAATTAATGGAGTGGTTAAATGATTCAATAACACTCAACTAATTGAATAACGAGTTCGAAACGTTGGCAGAAAGGTGTCAATATGTTGCCATTCTACTATTTTCTCATACATCAGGATTCAGTTTTGGAAAGTCCATACAAATGCCAACAACAGTGTTGAAACATAATGTTATTGAATTCCCATTAGCTGACAGGATGATGTATATATCCGATAATAAACTTGCATATTATGCTGTTGGAAGAGAAAGGACGGCTCTTTAATGTGGAACAGTCAACGTGATCAAACTTGTCAGTTGAATGAGTTCAAAACGATGGCATATAATCCAAGTCGTGAATTATATTTTTCACCACTACATTCATCAGCAACTCTGGACGACGATCTTTATGGGACCAGATCTTTGGATGATCAAGTAAAAACGATAAGTGCTATGAAAGAAGATAAAGAGGGACATGTCTCTGACGCTTTTGCTGATACTCTATCTCGTATTATGCTAGCAGTTCATTTTAGAAGACGTAGTGAGGCACAAGTTGAATATGTTGAAAAAATGATGGAATCTGTAATGGAGGGAAGAGGTGGAAAGACGTTAAATGGTTGTATTGTCACTGCCGACAGGGGATACGGAAAGGAAGCTTTTTTAAATATGTTTTCAAAGTTTGGCATCGATTCTATATTTTTTATTCCTGACCATCTCCTTAGAGTCCATCCATTTGTGCCCAAGTCTTATCTAAACCCAATTCGAGCAGATTTGGAGGAAGAACATATGGATACGGATATGTAGGTGGATGGTACAGCTGAGAACATAAATTCTATTGAACCAAACGTGCAGATCGCTGGGGATTAGGATATAATAATAATACTGATACAGGAATAATATTTGATAGAACATGCGCGTTTATTGTCAATGACAGTCCGCAGTTGGCACCAAGTGCATTTTCAGCATCCAAATCTGTGACGTCGCAAAATTCATTGGTGAGAAATCGAAAGGTGACAGCGGTTGCAATACGTGAGCATGGCACTGACAAGTTTTACAAAGTGCTACGATTCATATGCAGTGTACCTGATGGTGTTCACGGTCATTTAAACAGATGGGTAGCAGTTATTAAGCTGGGTTTAGAACTGAATCACAACTTGTTTGAGGACAAGAATCAGTGTGGTGACGTTGAATAGATGATGAAATGTGCAAGGGGAAAAGTAGTTGAAAACTGCAATGTACTCACAGTTGGTCAGAGTTGTGCGGATTGGATCGTTTTGCGTCAATTTCGTCTGACATGGACTAATGCTGGAAACAGGCTTCTTCAAAGTAATTTCTTCCACACAGCAGTGAAAATTATACAGACAACGATTCCTTTGAAAAGAGATGAACAACAGTTTGATCATCTTGTAAAGGGTTGGATAAGTTCTAAAGTATCAACGGAGGTAATGAAGAGAGGATAAGTGAACGAGACAGCTGTTATGGATTCTCTTAGGGCTACTGAATTGGTTATTGGGTTATAGTTTGGTCTTATATCAATGAAGGACGTACGGTATATTTCTTGTTATCCGGATGTAATTGCACTTCTGAGAAGTGAAAGTATGAAATTTGAGAATAGTAGACCTGACGATGGGAGCTCCCATCGTCAGGTATACTATTCTCAAATTGCAGCAGTAATTTTCTCCGACAACCTAGGTTTGGGGGAAAGTACTGCTTGGAATCCGTCGAGATAAAAACAAGCGTTTCTCCTCGACATTTAGGTCAATCGATGGAATTCACATATGCGGAGCGTGTCTTTTGAGAGGTTGGTGATACTAGATTAAGACAACTGGTTCCGACAGAACACATCTATCAAGTAATACACCAGGCTATAATTTTAAAATTAACCTACGTTTTATACGTGTGTGCATCTGAGACTGGAATCGTCTACATTGTGGTAACCAAATGTTCATTAGAGGATTTTCATGTATGTTATGGAGTATTAAGGGCAGTCGGTGATCCATTATTAGATTGGATTCATAATGAAAATCCTAACATACCGTATTTCGTGAAGTATGAAAACGGAGAAATTGTTCTTATTCCTTTACAGTTCTGGAAAAACGTGAACAGTTATACCATGGAGAAAGGTGCATTCCCTCCTCTTAAATTATTTAAACATGCAACTCAATTTTATTACTCTAAAACAAAGGGGGAGTGGTTGGTGCTACTCAACAACGAGCCATTTTACGTAGTTAAACTTCACACTTGAAGTAGGAGCAGAAAATAGTATCACAAACATTGAAAACATTAGCGATGAATGCTTTTATAGCATGGAGAATGTTCAAATGGAAGGAGCTTTTGACGTCTCAGACAACGTTTAAATCTCTGGAGAGTTTCAGAAATTCTTTGAACAAAGTACAAGCAACATATGACTTCATGTCTGACATTGCTACAGATTTACTCACTTATGCGTCTACTATACAGGATGAAGAAAATAGAAACGAAGAGTTTACAGAGGGTATAACAGGATAATAAAAAGATACATTGATTTCAATAGCAAAGGCAAGAAAACCTAAGTGTTTGCCTTTTTTAACAGTTCAAATGGTTTTAAACTACGTTTCTATGTTCATGAACATCATCCAAAGCAGGGAAGTGTTTTATACTGCGTCCTATATGCACGAAACACACGATCTTGGAGAGGTCATAGATCTTCTTCCCATTGTGAACTATTTTCAGTAAGTCTTTGCGTGCGATCTTATCCAGGACTCCAAAAAAACTGTTTCTCATTGTGGGATTCTCCGTTCACCATATCCTTAAGGACCACACCGCATCTCAAAGCACAACCAGGATCACGCCCAATCCAAACAACTGGAAACGACAATTATAATTGGGACGAATTGGAGTAGTTGCAATATAATAATAGAAATCTCTACGGATAGCACAGAAGACTTAATGGTCTGAGTGGTGCTCAGGGCACAATTTTAGATAAACATATTCACTTTTTCGATCACTATGATGATCAAAGCATATTTTTGATGTTTTAAAAATCGTCTGGAGCTGCAAATGTAAACTGCTCTAGCAGCTTTCATACTAACACAAAAACTTTGAAACTTGACACAGAGGTTACTTACCTCCTAAAGTTTATGACCGCTGTAAAAATGGGAAAACTAATATTGACGAACTAGGGCTCCATACAAAGTCATGATCAATATAGCGAGAAATAAGATCAGGCATTACGGATATTAATTCACATACTTACAATGTTTCATGGAGGAGATGTACGCTACTGGCCCTTGGCATAATGACACCAGACGAGGGGAGAGTTGAAGCAGTATTGTTTCAAATATATTGCTAGTTTGTAGAAGTGAAGTGAGAAGAAAATCGAGGGAGAGTAATATTCTCGCAGAAATATTTTCGTGAAAGAATTCTGCTTCTCACCTAGACATCTTTTCAAATGCTTGTCATCACATTGTTCACGAATTTTATATTCACTTTGTAGACTTTTCTTCTTGGCCGTATTAAGGTGCTGTTTTGACTGTGTCCATAGCAGTATAAAATCGTTGTTCGTGTACATAGATTGGCTTTGAGGGGATGGATGGACTATGATGAATTCGGGGAAGTAATTGTCGATAAGCCCATTTAATGTAGTTGTAACTCTGTCAAAGTACTTAATAATTTGTCATTGTGGAGTAAAATGAGTAGAAAATTTTGTAGGTAGGCTGGTGTTATGAAAAGCCAATAAACGTACTCATTGCAGCCAAGTGATGAAGAAAAGGCTCATGGGGCCCTGATATCTCATAGGCATCAATACCTTGGCGTAAACCAATAGTATAATTTTCCTCTAGAAGTTAAGGTCAAAGTTAAATGGACAAGAAGGTAAAAAGTTAGAAAAAAGCCCAACACCATGCTCATAATATCAATGATACTGGACAAAAAATTATATATTCCACTAATTATTATTCTTTTTTCTCATCATAATTCACTGTTATCATTTTCGGTATCCACTTCCATCTTAATTATTTTTTAAAGATACCTACTCCGTTCCGAATATTTCGGAAACACTTGCATCGTCCTGCAATTTCTTTTGGTCCTTCGGTAATGCTCTTGACAACTTGCTAATATGTTAATAACGTTGGTAGACTAGTCCAAGTGTTTTTCTTCGTCCCCCGCTCCTTCTT
This sequence comes from Odonthalia washingtoniensis, assembly GCA_032358235.1. NCBI lineage: Eukaryota > Rhodophyta > Florideophyceae > Ceramiales > Rhodomelaceae > Odonthalia > Odonthalia washingtoniensis. The sequence continues at coordinate 9,066 of JAULBU010033920.1, forward strand.
ATTGGTTATTTTTTAATCAAGTCCCTTCTTATATCCTTTATCCCTTGACGTGATAAAAGATATAAGAAGGAATTCAAGTAGCACACAAAGTTTTCGTCTGACGTACTTTTAGTCTTCTTACATAGCAGTTGTAGTTACTTCCGATTGTATCGGATATTAAGTGATTTACATTCAGATTCTTCTGATAGTACACTAAATTTTGAATCATTCGATTCATAAACTGCTGCCTCAATGTACCTGAAGTCAGTTTCTTTTCTTCTCTCACCACTATAATGGTGAGAGAAGGAAAGCAACTGGAATAATTGAAGGGATGGAAGGCGGATGCCTTTAGGCATCCGTCTTCCATTCCGTGAATGTAGATAGTCAATTTAATTTCAACAGGTTCCTCCTTGGTACGACCACTGTTATTACCATTACGAATATGATCCATTTAAAAAATATATTGATACACTCGTTCCCTTCAAATTCACTACCGGCTCCTCAGTGCGGAAGTTGAACATTTCAATTTGATTTTCGTTGCAATAATAAGAGATAGCTTCCTACATTGTTACCTCCTACGACTGGATCGGTTCTTTCATGCTCTGATGAATGTACTATTTTTCCGACAAGTAAAGTACTTCCATTTGTGAAATGTTTTCCCGCTCCCGTAATCCGTCTCCAGATTATTGAAATGACACTTCCAGTTGGAAAAAAGTACTTCGTCTGCCACTTCTTGTGGTTAGACCCGACTGGGGTGCCCTTAATTTTTTCTTTATTTTCTGTAACATGGTTAGGAAAAGAAACGGGAATAGCAGATTAATGAAATGTACCAGGTTCAAAGATAGAAATAGAATCAGAATTGAAAAATCTGAAGTAACAGAAGGATCAAAAACCGAACTTGATATTGAATTATTAGTGTTTAGAGTTTTAGTAGTATTTTATAATTCATTTTCGTTTTGGTCGTGTTCGTTGTAGTTCGCGTGATAAAATTCACTATTAAAAATGAAATGAAAATTTTCCTTGTCAAATCGACAGATTTAATACAGATGCGAGTTCGTGTGATTGAGGAGTAATTTATGCAGGTCCCACATTCATTTATCGTATTTACTGAATTCAGTGTTCACACTATTTATAGATGACCAAATAGATTGAATGAGTCAATGCAAAATTCTATTATGTTAGTATTTACTAACAGTGACACCTATCACACGTGTTAGAAATACATTCAGACCTATCTCGGAACTGGTATTTATATCAGAACCTAGTCGGGCAGGAGAACAATAAAGAAGAGCTAGACATTAGGCGTTTTATCAATTATTGATCTCATCACGGCAACCTTCAACAGAGGAGCGAACAAAACCCCGACGAAGTCGAAAAACAGACTCACAACCGGTGACAGGAAACTCGACCCAAAACGCGACTTAGGTTGATTAATACTCAACGCTCGGAGCAAAGGAGATCCCCTCACCACGCGAGAGCAACATGAGCGCGATACCCTGTCGACTGCGAATCCAGAGTCGACGGATACACGTAGCGTGGAACCAATACTCAGCCCGCGAAGCACTTAACTGTGCAAAGGTATAGTATCATAATCGTAATCTACTGACGACCAGTGACTTATGCAATTATCTAGTAAAAGTAGTATCCTGAAACACTAACCCATTACTTACAAATTGATATATCTACGTATTCAATAGCCTTTCAGCAGCCGCGATTCGACATTTCTCCTGAATGTTTTCTGCGTACTCAGTGCGCAGAAAGCATTCAGGAGAAAATTTTGGCACAGGCTGTGCGTCTTTTCAACTGGTTTTCAAAGCCGCATGGTCCGTGTACACTTTCGAAACTAAACATTCCGTCGTCCCCAGAGCCTCGTGATATGTAGGCATCGCTAGGCGTAAGGGGGGGAGCAGTAAATGATTCGGTAATTTAGTTGATATTCATCTGTTGATCATTATCGCTGGTTACATGAATGGTTGACAATTCAAGGATGAAAATTGTGCTACGTTTTTTTGATTTATAAACATTTCCATTTCCACTCCGGCTACGGTTTTCCACGTTCTCGTACTAAGTTTTGGTAGCACAGGCAGAAAAATACATTTGAAAGCAATGCGACATCTAACAACTCCGGACAGTGGTAATGTATTCTGGAAGAAGACGCGTTGCGGTGGTGAGGTATACTTTATTGTACACAACTTTATACGGGAATAATTAAATGGTGAGAAACTACACTTTCACTCGTTCGGGGCACCTGCATGGTAATTTTTACTTAACATTATGTATATTGGTGAGTTTCTTGATTTAATTTGGCTACCTCAAACAATATGCGACACTAAGCCAGATTAAATAGTAATCCAAATTTCACTCTAGTAGAGATGCAGGAATTTTTTTCTTTTACTGTATGTAGATAAAATTTAATCGAAACTATATCATTTTGAGATGCTCTAAAATGTATACCAAACAAGAAGGAAATATTAAGAATAATAAAGCAAGTAGAAACGGCTGGAAGTTAAGTGTCGCGGATCAAATAATTTCCCATAACGGCCCATAAAAACACCATGGACGAAAAAAAGTAAGGTACCAACAATAGTTCTGTTACCTAAACATATTTCGAAAGTCATATTGGCCAATAGAACGACAGAATCGGTTGGGAGCAAAAGTAAAAATAAATGGACACAAGTAAAAACATAATTGGTTAGTGTGAAATGAAAAATAGTGTATATTTGAAAATAAAGTCCAGTTAGCGACTCGGAATTTTATTTTTAATTTATACTAGCCAATTATGTTTAGTAACCCAAGAAATTGAATTTTCTTATATACGCTACTACTGTGTTGTCTCAAAAGAAAATGTCACATTCATCTTCAGGTTGAGTTTTCCTACAGTTAATATATCAACAGACTCGAAATCAGAGGAACAGATGTTGATGAATTAGTTCCATCAGCAAGCGCCGTAGCTGCGATATTAAAAAACACCCACTAGATAAAAACAGTGCACCAAAAAGTGGCAACAATGCTATCAAAAATTTAGTGTTACTACAATAATTGTTACTAACAATAAAGTATTTATTGTTAGTAACTTGGTTATCCATTTTCTGTTAATGGAATTTTAGAAGTAAGGTACTGTCATGAAAAACATATTTGACCTTGTTTAAAAATCAGTATCGTATTGTTTAGACGGTACATTTTAATAAATAAAAGACAACGAACTGCGTATTTTATCCATTTCGGGATTTGAGAACAAATTAAAAATGTTAGTAATATTATTCCAAGTTAATTTTAAATAATTTTACCAGCATTATTAACTAATCACGTTAATTTTCAATTTATTGGAGACTGTACTACCATAATTACTATTAAATTGTTTTAATTTAATTTATTAGATAAAATGAAACCGTACTATGTGACCAATATGATAACGAGCACTATTGGTAACGAAGATAATCTTTTTCAAACATCTATAGTCTTTTTGTGATCGAGTCATGTACAGTTAAGACCATAATCTTTTTTGATTTAGTTTTAGACAATATGTTTTTCTTGAAACTGTCGCGACTGTTTCGAATATTACATTTTTGTCATGCAGTCATAATTCAAAACAAATCGAGTTTTGTTTAGACTTTTCACGGTTTCAATATATTCAGAACTCTTTGCCCATTAGAGGAACCATGTTATGGATATTTGTTCTTCTACAACAAAAGGCAATAATGGCCAAACGAATCAAGTACACAACGGTCTTGCACAAGTTTAAAATATCAAGATAATTAGATGGATGATTTTGAATTTTTAAAAGGCGGTACGAACAGACGGATTCATTCAAAGGCCATTATGATGCAAACTAAACCGTAGCACCTTCACCTCCCTGAATCTGACAGGGACCCAGACTATATTGGTATGATCACCAAAGACCACACAATAATAAGTGGATGGCCAAATTCGATCTGAATACTGTCAACCCTTACGAAATCGAATAATCTAGATTGCAGGAACAGTCTGTGGTACAATTTCGCTTTCGGCCACTTTTGAACTGTATCTGATTGTGTACCATCAAACCAAAGATTATTCGCCGTCGAAGTTCTTTTCCTACAAGAAAACCATTTTTGCACCGTTCTCTTTCCTCTCCGTTCTTAACACATACATACTCTACTATATTTCTTTTTGCCACATACTAAAGAAAACAAATCCCTACCTATACTGCTCAGTCTAGGCCACAGCTCATCACAGTCATCGATATATTTCCAAAGTATTTATGGACATTCCGTAAATTTCATGCGTGTGAAGCGGATCTGGGATGAAAACGAGAGTTTTTCAGCTGCATTATTTCGAAGAAAGAAACATTCGGAAATGTTACTATCGGTTTCTTCAGTCTCGAGGATTGGAAGGATAACTTCGCCAACAAAGCCACGTGCTGGATGAGATCGAAAAGTCGAGGATTTGGTAGTGGGTTTAGACAGTGATACAGAGTAAAATACGACTATAGTAACCGCACAGGACTGTGATCCCACCAAAAGAAGTCACCTAAACTACAGCAGAAGCTTTTCACCCATTGGATTCCAGCCTGTGTGAAAACTAATAATTCAGTGACCTATATCAGTACAGTGACTCTACATTCGTCTCAGAGCTGCCGCTTTTAGGGATCACTATATCGGTAGTTTACTATATACTGTAAATTAATCAGACCATCTCCATATATTGAACTAAAATTGACAACAAATTCGTTGCAACGAGTAAAGAGCACGATTTGAGGAAGCAATGGTGATCAATAAAATGTGGACATGAGATCCAGGACATAAAATTGCTTTTTGATATAATAATAGCTTCTTGAATCCAAAGTCTCATGCATCGTCACATTGATTTCCCTTTATATATATCCACTCCTTAATATCAACAAATAACTTAATTACAGCGATCTTAGTTGTATCCCTGCTCAGGTCTGCTTTAAAGTATTCCAACAATAAAATAATCGGCAGCAGATTTAATATTTTATTACTGGCTGATTTTGACGTTTTGTTCGTTGCTCCGTCTATTCCTATGACCACCCATTGCTCTTTCGAAATTCATACAGAACCGATTCCATAAATTATTCGAAAATAGTATTTAGAAGTGGGCCTACAAGTGACCTCGGTGAGGAAAATTTCCAACATGGGTTGAGTTCATTAAATAATTCAATCTCGAATGAATTATAGAAGATGTTAAACGAGGTCGAAATGCGATAAACAGATTTCGCGAATTGTTCGACTAATTTAACTTTATACGTAGACGTAACAAGATTGGTAATTATGGGGGATAATGGACCTTTTTATGCCAATTGAACAAAACGGATTAGGTTACAAAGATGGAGAATAATTTTTTTTACCAACAGACGAAATAATTTCATCCGCATATTTATTTGAACCATGATCAAAAATTGTACGAAAAAACGTTTTATGGGCTTAGAATTGGAATAAATGAGTATATATATGTGAGGCAGATACATTTCTGTTGAAATACTTGCACTTAGCACGTCATGTCTCCATAAATTGAGAAGTCATTACCATCGAACAAAGCCCATCAGTCGAAAGATGGCCGGCCCATTTCGAATGACTGATATACAAATAGTTTACACGTTATTGAATGAATTAGTTTTTGCTCAAATTGGGGTGTTCCATTAAAATAAATCAAGATCAGGATACATGTATGAACACTAGACGTCAATTGGCACTTTGCAGTATCCAATAAGTGCCAATTGAACTATGTGTACTGAATCACTACAGCTTCATTCCAATATAGACTACAAATGTTCCCCTTTTCAACCATTATTTGAAGGTGTTTCATTACAACTGTTTACTGACAGTATGTAACAATAATTTGGCCATTCCTACACACAGTACATGAAAATTTTCGGTTTTTGATTCAATGCATGTGTACATGCGTCTGTAACATTCAAAAATGAAGTGCGTCGAAGTATCCTCGAAATTTCGGACACTTCGGCCGCCGCAGAATTTTTCATTCCCTTGGCCTTACTTCGGGGTGCACTTCGGGTGCACTTCGGGTTTCTTATTTTGGAACTTCAGTCTTAAATATCCGAAGTTACCAAAGTGACATTGATAAAATGGTCTGCTTCCACTTGTGTCTTTGAAGCCAACTTTGACTATTTGATGATTTAGACACCATTTATGCGAAGTGACATTGTTTTTTGTGAATTAATTCGAAGATATATTGACTTAGTTTGCATTTTAGCACTCCGAACTTTGGAAACTGCGTAAATGACATTGGTGACAGAGGCCACAATCACTCCGTGCTTTGATGTTTACTCAATATTGTGACTAATAAAACCGAAGTAACATTGTATTGGGATCAATTATAATTTGTAAACTACCAAAAATCCGAAGTGACTTCGATGCTCTTTGCACAATTGTACTCCGAACTTTTAATTTTGACAAAGAGACATTGACCGTATAGGCCACGTTCAATTCAGACTTCGTCTCTAATGTGTAATTTCTCGAATTCACTTTGCATTTTGTCAATGTGTCTCCGGGAAAAGTGAAATATAGATGAAGTAACATTGATCTTTATCCCAAATATGCACCGTGAAGTTTGGAACTTCCCAAAGTAAAATTGGTGGAAAGGGCTACTGTCACTTCGAAATGTTTTATTTTCTCTGATGTTTTGATAAATGAGAAACGAGGTTTCTTCGAAGTAAATAGATGATCATTACTATGATTGTAAAAGTGACTGCAATAACAGCAAAATCTGTAATAATGTAACATGATATTATGTCAGTATACATTCTACCCGTATTGTAATCCTTTTTTACGATAGAAACGATTAACATAAAATACAGTTAAAACCCATCCATTCTCGTGACCACGAAAGGATTCCCATTGCTTGCGACGAAGAACATGACTTCCC